>JAJIBD010032973.1:0-23388 GCA_021461705.1 Cryptotis parvus | reverse complement strand
TGTAAGCTTAAAAAAAAATTACTACTAGAGCTGGAGTGATAGCCCAGCGGGTAGGGTGTTGGGTCTTGCACACCGGCCGGCCCATGCAGACCCAGGTTCGATCCCCGGAATTCCTTATGGTCCGAGCACCGCTAGGAGTAATTCCCTGAGTGCAGAGCCAGGAGAAACCCCTGAGGCATTGCCGAGTGGGACCCAAAAAAAAAAAAATTACTACTAGAGCCTAGGGTAAAACAAGGCCCTTCTTGTGGGCAAGCATGAGGCTGACAGTTTGATTCCTGCCATGTGCCACAGTGAGCGTATAGTCCAGCAAACACTTCAGGAGTGCATCCCACAACACAACCACAACCACAATCCCACAACAGAAAACCAACTAGAACACAGGCCCGATATGGTCACTGTAGGAGACCTTTGGCATACTACAACCAAGAGTGTATCAAAACCCACAACTAAAGTGTGTGACGCTGGCAAGCACTATACCCAAATATGTGTGTGACCTCTAGAATTGCAATAACAATACGGAAGGAACTGCAAAAAGGCTAGCTGTTTCCCATCACTGCAAATGTTCCCCAAGCTCTGCCTGAAGTGATCCTGGAGCATTAGGGGCCAAGAGTAAGCTTCCCTGAGCACCATTGGGTGTGGTCCTCCCAAAGCCAAAACACCAATAAAATTACCATTCAGTAGAGAACAAATTATTCTAAAACCCACCATATTACTTACCATACTTGAACTTCTTTCTATTGACTAATGATGCTTGTCATGAACTGTGTCACTTAGGTAAGACTCTAGCAGTAGTGTGCAGGCTACAGGAAACACCGCAGACTCACAAGGCAGTTTGCGGTGGATGAGGACCACCAGTGTAGAATGGGCATTCTGACCAAGTTCAAGCGCACACAGGTGACTGACACAGGAAGCCGCACGACTACCTCAGAATCAGTTTCCCCTTGTCAAATTAAGATAAAATGTTTGGCGGTATAGAACATGGTTCTTAGCTCATGGGAAGTACTATTTGGGGGATATATGCTGTGCGCTCGGGGGAAAAAAAAGTGCTCTGAACTTAGCTGACCGGTAGGGCGCCATTCCTGAGGGGAATCTCAGAGGATAAATCTCTGACCCTACTTTCTTCTTATAGAAAACTGAGACAAGAAACCTAGGGGGGACTCAGAAATGACAAGGATAAATGGCAAAGTCTATTTCTCTGATTTGGCAAAAAATCTGAGTCCGAGGACAGTTATTATTTTACATTTAAATTAACGTCTATTATTACAAAATACAGCCGAACTTTATCTCTTGCGGAAATCTTCAATTCATACATATGATTCAACAACCTTCTAGTTATTGTAATTCACCTTTCCAGAGAATTTCCTACCTGGATTACAATTTGCTTTCATCCTCATTGACCAAGAATCCCAGTGGTAATTGCCCACTTGTTCTGAGTAACGATTTTCTAATTCACAAACTGGAGGGTAGTGGGTGACAAAAAGGGTTAAGGATTTCACCTATAGCAAAAAAAGACAGATTTAAAAAGTTACTTATTTTTTAAGGTTGAATTAAATCACAATTATACCCCAAAATTTTTTGAAAAAATGTCCAAGTTCTCATAAAAGCTGAATCTGCTCTGAACTTTGTCAGTCATTAATGTTTTCCATAGTTTCGGTTCCCTTTCCCCTGCTCTCAAACTCTCTCTCCCCTAAATCACTTGAGAACTGCGAGATCCAGCATAATGGCTCTGAGAACAAAACATTTCTGCCATACCTGGAATAAAATTGTTACACTCAGAAAACTTTCCTTTGCTGATCACAGGATCCTACGTCCTGTTCATGTGGCCCCAAGTGGTTGTCAGAAGATTTCTTTACAGTACTGCCACATTCTTCTGTAATAAATAAACAGCCTATGGGGTGATTTACTGGTTACTGGTTTATTGTGTGAATATTCCTTTCTCCAACAATCTTTCATCCAAAGGTTTTGCCACCGTTGATCAGCCTTACTTGGATTACTGTGATTTTGAATGGAAGAAAATTGCTATAAGAGCTTCCCTTCCACTCTCCAACCCCACCCCATTACATTTTTTGGGGGTTTGTTTCTTGGTATCAGAATGGATTTGTGGATTTTTTAATAAGCACTATTTTAAAGAACATAAGACTATTATTCTCTGGACATCCTAATCTTGAGGGAAGTTAATACTAAATCCTAGCCTGGAATTTTTTAGTAGAAGGGGATAATTAAACAGAAGAACTCCTGGTTTTGATTAATCTGATATTTATCTTATTAAAAGCCAGAACAAAGTATTTTCCCTTAACTACTGGTATAAATAAACCTGACAAGATAAGATTTCTTTGACAAGCTGATCTTCAAATCTGCCCAAAAGAATCTTGGGACCAGATGTCACCCAAATGCCAGTCCCCTGCAATGACAGTCATTTCCAGTCAAGTGACTCCAAAGGTCTGACTAAGGCACTGCTTTCCTCAAGGCCCTCTGAGGCAGCAAAGCAATACTCTAGCCTCTCTCATTCTTCTCTGATCTCTCTGCCCCACACCAGAAATCAAAGAGAGCAGGGGAAATTTAAGGTTTTCATCCAAAAACAGGCCAGAAACTTGCCCCTGAAGAACTCTCATCATGTGATCTACAGAAGGTAAGTTTTATCCAAAATGATATTTTCTTCACTAATATTTAAAAAAAAGCCCAGAAACAGGTAGGAGAGATCATTCTAAATGCTAAGTACATACTTTATACATAGGAGGCCTAGGTTCAATACCCCAGCACCACATGGTCACCAAAGCACTACCTGAGGGGAATACCCCCAAAACAGAGCTACGAGTAGTCCTCAAGTACTTCCAGGTATAGCCTAAACTGTCTTTCCTAAATGACTAAAAATAATGATAGAAGAAATGAAAATAGAAAAATGATAGAATATATACTGTCAAAAAATTGATTCCTGATGGGTTCAAATATCACCAAAACTGCTCTGGAGAGCCTAGTGGAGATTCCAGCATAAGAACACAGCCACCCACACGCTCTCAGCTGGAGAATAGTCTGCTGCTATTTGGGGAAGACCATCCTCAGTAAGCAAAACACTGAGGGAAACCTCTGGAGTGCTGGAGAGAAGGGGACACCCACACAGCTAATTAGATCAGTAGAATCAATCAGGCAATCGATACTTTGACAGACCTCGGCTGTCAGCCTGCTCTCACACCCGACCACACCTGCTTTTTTGGCAGTCAGCTCCAAGATGGCTCTCACGGGCCTTGACTCCAAGTCCCAAAGGCATGCAAGACACTTACATCTCTAATGAAATACTCAAGCGTAGCATACGCAATGGCGATTCCATCATGCGTGCTTGTTCCTCTGCCCAGTTCATCCAAGATTACCAAGGACTGTGATGTTGCTTTTCTTATTATTTCTGCTGTATCAGTCAGTTCTTCCATAAATGTACTCCGTCCCTTTATATATATTATCAGCAGCTCCCATTCTGCAAGTACAATAAAGACATCTTGAGTTTCCTCTAACTTGGGAAAGAGAGGAAGGGGGGGAGGAAGAAGGGAGGATAAGGAAGAGAGAGGAGGAGGAGAAGGAGGAAGAGAAGAAGAAGCAGAAGCAGGCAGAAGCAGCAAGCAGCAGCAGCAACCTAAGCATTTAGATACGTCACAGTAGTTGATGTTTAATTAAATGTAAAAAACATATGTTGGATATCAAAGCATGCACAACATCAAAGTGCAGTGGGTAAAACATTCTGGATAGAAATTTGAAGTATTGTTGGACTATCCCTCCGGTCCCTTTAGTGGGGTTTTGACACAGTGTTCCATCACCAATCCCACCTGCAGTGAGTGTCAACTTTAACCTACCCGTGTTACAGACTCCCTCTCCTAACCCCTGCTCCCCCCCAGCCTGCCATTCTGACAGGCTTTTAAGTTTGCTTATTAAACTTTGGGTTTTGTGAAAAGAAAGGAAAAAAAAAAGAAATTTGAGGTATTTACTAGACAAAGTTCCTAAGAAGCTGAAAAACCTATGGTGCTGATTTTTTTTCTTTTTTTTTTTAAGTATTTTATTATACCACCATGAGATATACAAATAAAAAGATATACAATTAAAAAGTTCATGTTTTGGGTTTTGGTCATAGCAGTGTTCCAGCACCCGTCCCGCCACCAGTGCCCATCTCCCCACCACCAACGTCCCGGTTCCTTCCCCCTTCCCCAGCCCTGCTCCATGGCAGGTTCTTTATTTCTTTCCCTTTCTCTCTCTCTTTCTCTTTTCCTTCCCTTCCCAGACTATGGATTACAGAACATACATTAAAAGGTTGTCATGTGTATCCTTTTGCTCTATTTAATGCTCAGTTCTAGGTTGGCATTAGTACTACCTCGACAAATTATTGGTGCTGATTTTTTCTGACTGATCATTCTAAACTTCACTAAGATCAGAGGGAAAAAATGTTTGTGCTTAAAATCCATTAGTATTAGGATACCTGACAATTAAAGGTTTTTCTCCCATTGTTTCCAACAAGAAGCCTCCACACTATTACAAGTTAAAGCATACTGCTGAATTAACTTATTTATATGAAGATAATACTTTTGACTAAAATTATAAATATTTAGTAATCCCAGATATATAATACAATATTCCAAAGAGGATGTCATGGGTCACAGATCACAGAGATACCAAGAATCTCCAATGTCCAAAGGATATGAGCTTTTTCTTTCCTGTGAGAGGTCAGTTGATTCTGACATTTTATAAAACCCCAGAGAAGAAATATCTACAGAGCAATTTTCAAACTCTTTTTCTTTTTTTTAAAAATTTTTAATTTTTACAACTACAAAGATATACAATTAAAAAGTTCATATTTGGGTTTTGGTCATACAGTGTTCCAGCACCCACTCACTCCACCAGTGCCCATCTCCCACCACCAACATCCCCAGTTCCCTCCCCCTCCCCAGCCCTCCTCCATGGCAGGTTCTTTATTTCCTTCCCTTTCTATCTCTTTCTCTTTTCCTTCCCTTCCAGACTATGGATTACAGAACATACATTAAAGGGTTGTTATGTGTATCATTTTGCCCTCTATTTAATGCTCAGTTCTAGGTTGGTATTAGTACCCTCTACGACAACTGTTAGCACACTGTTCCATTTTCTGTCTTACCTAGCCTCTGCACTCCCACATGTTTGTGATAATTTCCCACCTTTGACAATACCTCCTGATATATGTTTCACTTGACCTTTGGATATTGGTATCATAATATGTACATATATATTTATGTCATGCAAATAAATGCAAGTCATTCTGTATCTGTCTCTCTCCTTCTCTGGCTAATTTCACTCAACATAATCTTCTCCATGTTCATCCATTTATAGGCAATTTTCTAACTTCATTTTCCTAACAGCTGCATAGTATTCCATTGTGTAGATGTACCAAAGTTTCTTTATCCAGTCATCTATTTTCGGGCACTCTAGTTTGCTTCCAGATTCTGGCTATTGTGAAATGCTGCTATGAACATAAAAGTAGGGATGGTGTTTCCTCTGCGTATTTTTGGTTTCCCAGAGTAGATTCCCAGGAGTGGTATGGCTGGGTCAAATGGGAGTTCAATTTCTAGTCTTTGGAGGAATGTCCATATTGTTTTCCAGAAAGGCTGTACCAGCCGGCATTCCCAGCAACAATGGATGAATGTCCCCTTTTCCCCACATCCATGCCAGCACTTGTTGTCAAACTCTTCAAAGTAGGATCCCTGAAACTTCTCCCAGAGCACCTTGTGACATTTGGGGAAAATGACCGTTAAGCACAAATGAAACTGGGGTAGGGGATACAAGGAATAATTATGCAATACTCATGCAACAGTAAAAAAGTTCATAACTACCACTAGAATTTAGAATTTTGACCTCCTAAATGTGATGCTGAGAGGCAGCAGAGAAGGAATCCGGAGTTCCGACCTCCGTCGCTATTCCAGAATCAGGGGCGCTATCTCATTTGCCAAGGCATCGAAAATCAGGTGGGCTGGACATGTAATGTGATTTGGAGACAACCGCTGGACCAGAGCTGTTACCAACTGGATCCCACAGGATGTCAAAAGATCATGAGGCACCCACACACAAGATGCCTCAGACTTCCTTGTCAAGACCCCTGAAGGGAATGGTTTTGAGGCTCTTCATACTCCTGAATCAACCAGATGCTATTGGGCTACATTGGCACATGATAGGGTCCAATGGAAATGTTACTGGTGCCCTTCGAGCAAATCGATGAATAACGGGATTCAAGTGAAGTGATCAAGTGATCAAATGTGATGCTGGTAACTACTTTTTCCACACAGTAAGTTTATAAATTTATCTGCTATAGAAGTTTGCATGTAACCTACAGAAGCCCGGTAATATTCTTACTTTCTAAGATTCCTGATGAAACTGAGCCTTAGTTGTTGGGTGACATGCCCTGCTTTTAAGCTCCAGCTACACACTTAGCTTTCAGCCCCTCTCAGCTCAACTAGGGAGGTTTTGAATCAGCTCTGGCACTTGAAAGCCAAAAAGGTCACCTGAAGTGCTGCATCAATAGAGTTGTTTACCTGCCTTCATCTCTAGATAGCCCAGCCCAGGATGGGCGGGCTGAAGTTTTGGCAGATTTCTATCTATAAAATAGGCAGGGAGAAAGGAGAAGGGCTTTTTGCCATTTTTGGCTTCCCTTGGCTTCTCCCTCTCTTGTTCTCTGTTGGGCAGCCATTTTTTGGCCTACATGTGGCCAGGGCCCAGCCGGGAACCCAAAATCCAGGGTTTTTCCCTGTTCTTGGGATTGTATATCAGAACCTGTGATAGTAAAGCCTTTTAAAACTGAACCAGATTCCTGAGTTTTTCATCTATCCCTGCTAGCTTCGGAGGTAGAAGGGAACTTCGCTTCCTGTTATTGTTAGGAACTCCCGACATTAGTGACCAGTGGTTTGAGCTCCTGGGTGGGTAATGAGCTGTCCACAGATTAGTGACACCTCCTTTTTGTGTGGTTGTCCCGGGTCATCCATGAATTAAAGACCCAAAGAGATATTTCTGTCATCTTCCTAGAAGTGAGTGCTCCTTGAACAGGCCTGTGATACACCTTTGGATTTACCTCAGATATGAGGCAAAGTATCTTATTTATAAAAAACACAGCTGGAATGTGATGACTAAATTCAATTCGTGAGAAATGATTTAGTTTGAGGCTGTAATCTAACTTACCCAGAACACACAACAACTCAAAAGAACAATTTTGAAAATGTCTGAAAATGAAACAAACAATAAAACTGATTATTTGTATAAAAAGTTACAGGGAGTAGAAGGACTTAATAGCAGGTAGGATGCTTGCCCTGCACATAGCTGACCACGAGTTCGACCCTTGAGTTTCCCCAAGAGTGATCCCTGTGCGCAGAGCCAGGCATAAGCCATGAGCGCCTCTGGATGTGATCCAAAACAAATAAAAATTTATAGTTTCATTGACTCAACATAATTAGGATTATACTTACATACTGTGGCAATTTACTCTAAAATTTTTTAAAATATAGAATACACGACTAAAATAAGGATTTAGCATTTAACGGGATATCAAAAATTAACTTTTGGGGGGCTACACCTGGTGATATGCAGGAGTTACTCCTTGCTCTGTACTCAGGAATTACTATTGTCGTGCTAGGGGACCATATGGGATGACAGGGAATGAACCCAGGTCAGCTGCATGCCAGGCAAACACCTTGCCCGTTGTGCTATCACTCCAGCCCTCAAAAATTAATTTTCAACAAATTGAGTAGAATGCTTTTTCCAAAAAAATATGACACAAGTAATTAAAACTGGCCCCCAGGGTCACCGGAGATCATCCAAAGCTCCGAGTGTGTTCTCTGCATGTAGGAGGTCCAGGTTCCATCACCAGGACCGTGAGATCCTCTAAGTCCCTTCAGGAAAAATTCCTGCGACTCGACCAGGTGTGGCCCCAAAATCAAACATGCAAAGCCCCCAAAATGTCTCCCAATCTCAACATTACTCATTTGTATTTTCCAGCTGAAACACTGCATTAAAAAAAATGCACTCACCACAGTGCCTAAAAGGAAAATGTGTGTGTGTGTGTGTGTGTGTGTGTGTGTGTGTGTGAGAGAGAGAGAGAGAGAGAGAGAGAGAGAGAGAGAGAGAGAGAAGGAAAGCATCTGCCATAGAGGCAGACAGTGGGGCGGGTAGAGAAAGGAGAAAGGTGGGCAGGGAAACTCGCGGACACTGGTAGTGGGAATTCTGCACCAGTGAGAGGATGGGTGCTGGAACATTGTAAGACTGAAACCCAATCATGAACTTTTGGAACTGTGTATCTCACTATAATTCAATAAAATATATGTAACAAGTAAAGGTGAAAAAAAAAGCACTCAAATTATTATTTTCACAGTAAGCTATTTAAGAAAGACAAGCTTGTAGTAGATGGCTTTGACTATACTGAGGAAAGTTCCTTCAATTCCTATTTTATGGGGAGTTTTTTTTTTTATCATGAACAGATGTTGATCCTGTCAAATGATTTCTCTGCATCTACTGATACAAAAAATATGGTTTTCATTTTTTTCTTTTTATTGATATGATGGATTATATTGGTTGAGTTCAGAATGTTGATCATCCTTGCAGCCCCAGTATGAATTCTATTTGGTCATGGTGCATGATCGTTTTTTTTTTTGGGGGTCATACCTGGCGATGCTCAGGGGTTTCTCCTGGCTCCGCACTCAGGAATTACTCATGGCAGCGCTCGGGGACCATATGGGATGCCGGGATCGAACCCGGGCTGGCATGGGCCGGCCGTGTGCAAGGCAAACGCTATATATGGGAGTGTTTTCTAATATCACTTTCTTCTCTAATTATCTGCATACAGGAAAGCCAGGGGCTTTTGGGTATTGATTTTGTAACCTGCCACTCTACTATACAAATCTATTGCTTCTAGGAGCTTTTTGGTAGAGATTTAGGGTTCTCTAGGTATAATATCATGTCGTCTACAAATAGTGATACCTTGATCTCTTTTTCCCTATCTGGATGTTCTTAATGTCTTTTTCTTCTCTGACTGCTATGGCAAGTACTTCCAGAACTTTACTGAATAGAAGTGGTGAGAGTGGGCAGCCTTGTCTTGTCCTGGATCTTAGGAGGAAGGCTTTTAGTTTTTTCTTTTATTGATATGATGGATTATGTTGGTTGAGTTCAGAATGTTGATCATCCTTGCAACCCCAGTATAAATTCTATTTGGTCATGGTGTATGATCTTTTTTTTTTTTTGGGGGGGTCATACCTGGCGATGCTCAGGGGTTTCTCCTGGCTCTGCACTCAGGAATTACTCATGGCGGTGCTCGGGGACCATATGGGATGCCGGGGGATCGAACCCGGGCTGGCATGGGCCGGCCGTGTAAGGGCAAACGCCCCTACCCACTGGACTATCTCTCCGGCCCCCAGTCATGGTGTATGATCTTTTGATGAGTCTCTGGATTCTGATTACTTCAGACCACTGCTTACCCAAGTGGGTCATCCCATCCTCCCAGGGGTGCGGCAAAAGGACCAGTATTAGGCTCAGGTAGCGAGGATGCAGGGGTTACCTTCTCGTATGACCAGATCTGTGAAGATGACAGACTTACAGAAGGGCCCTCGAATACATTTTATTTTGAGGAGGTTGTAAGCCAAACAAGTTTGGGGAAGCTCTGCTCTACACAAAACAATTTCATTTTTCTTTATTTTTTTTCTTCTGTCTTTTAAAAATGTTAAATCCCTTGTTCAGAGAAACTTTTACAAACTAGGGTGGAATTAGGGTAAAGGAATGATAATGAAGAGTCCAGCACCATTAGATAACTCCATGGCAGCTGAAAGTCACAAGATTAGGAAAAATACACTTTCCATTATTCTATTATCCCAGGGCATCTGATGATAAAGTAGAGTGCTGTCCAGCAAATGCTGAAGAAATTTGGGCTCACCAACCAATAAATGTGACCAATAGGGGGATTTAGAACTGTGTGAAGCATTTGAAAAAAAATCTGCTAGCATCAACTAAGTATACATGTTATTTTTTCCAATAAATTTCAGCATAATCATGACTTTTATAAAGTCTGATGAACATAAAATTTTATCAGTAAACGTTTAACCTTTTCCCTCTTGTCTTGGTTACAACTCAGTAATCCTATAAATAGCGACCTTGCCCTTATCTTATTTTTCTATCATTTCAAATAACCGCAGAAATGGAAAACATGGACGTTAGTCTTCATTGTAGACTGAGACTGCTCTGACCAGAGGTTACAGTTATGTGATTAAGAACACGAAGTCACTCTGATATTTTTAGGAGTGGTGGGTGTCTAATCTTTCTAATCCTCCTATTCCTCCTAGCCAATAACCTTAATATGGGTCAACAAAGCTTAATAAAAGAATTAATAAAGAAAACAAAGTAGTTCCTTTTTTTTAGTCTGTTTCTAAAATAAGGGCCATTTTCATGAAAAGTTGAAGTCTATTTTTATGAGAACTTATATTTTTAAGATAACATTCAAGAAGTTTCTGAATTATAGTGAATGGATGGGACTCTGTCCTTTCAAATCAGTCTCAGGGATTTATGCAAGGAAAATGCTTTAGAATGTTAATTGCAATTAACAGGGGGAAATGATCTTTCATTATGAATAGTGAGATACTGGACATAAATACTCAAATCATAAAACTGAAGCAATGATTTATAAATGAATTTCATAGCTTCTCTGGATTAGAACTGTGTACTTAAAATAGGTAAAGGAATGAACATGATAACCTATCAGTGTCTGTACTGCAAACCATAATGTTCAAGAGGAGAGAGGGGGGATAAGGAGGGGGAGAAAGACAGAGAGAGAGAGAGAGAGAGAGAGAGAGAGAGAGAGAGAGAGAGAGAGAGAGAGAGAGAGAGCCCCTGCCATAGAGCAGGCAGGGTAGGAGGTGGGTGGCAGGAGAGAAACTGAGGACACTAGTGTTGGGAAATGCACACTGGTGGAGGATGGGTGCTGGAACACGCCATGCCTAAAACCCAACATGAACAGCTCTGTAATTGTTTCTCACAGAGATTCAATAATAATATAAAATAAAATTTGAGGCGATAATTATAATACTGCAGTAAGATTTTTCATTTACTTTAAATGCCTGAAGAATGTAACAGAGGGACCGAGAGACAGAAGGTTTGGGTGCTCATAAACCTTCTGCACATGATCTGCACATGATCCAGGCACTGCACATGGTCCCCTGAACATCACCACAAGTGAATCCTAAATGCAGAGCCAAGTGTAAGCCCTAAGCATTGCAAGGTGCGACCCAACACCCACCAAATACATGATTGAAATTCATCATTTTACATTGTATGTAAAAAATTCAGCGGCACAAAGCACATCGACAGTCTTGGGCAATATCATGACTACTGGGAACCAGCAACTTTCATCATTTTCAAGCAGAAATGCTGCACTCATAAAAAAATGACTCTGTATTCTACCTTTCCTACTTTCTGTCTTTCTGGATCTGCCTCTAGAGCTCTCATAGGTGGGTTGGGACCATTTTACTCTCCCAAGTTATGTGTCTAGGAGGGGCTTTAATGTTAGCTTATTTTCCCTTCTTTATTGAAGTTGAAGATGTTTGTATTTACCTCATTTTCCTAAAAATTTTGCAAAATTATATCCAGAATGGATTTTGAACTTGTCTTCTTTTATTACATAAATTTTTCAGAGGCTAGGTAAGGTTTTTTTAAAAAAAATTTTTAAAGGTTTTAGTTTTTTAAATTTTTTAAAGTTTTAATTTTTTTAGTTTTCTTTTTTAAGTTTTGGGTTTATAGTTTTCTTTCTTCTTTTTTTAAAAATTCTTAAAATAATAATGAGTTAGGAAAAAATTCAAATAAGTTGGAGATCAAAGCACCTTAACAGAGGTGCCATTTTGACTGGGAACAGATAGTTTCTAGCAGGAGTGGGAAAAAGAGTGGGTGGGGGAGGAGGGAGGAGGAAGACAGAGGAGGAGAGAGTGGTTTGATAGAACAAGGGAGAGTGCATCCATAGCTTTAAATTTTGTACATTGAGGAAGCAATACTATGTAATTAGAAAAACAATGTTATTTTAAATCACTGTCTTCACTGTCTTCCCGTTCATCATCGATTTGCTCAAGCGGGCACCAGTAACATCTCCATATGACTTGTCTCATGCAAGTAGAGCCCAAGGACACCTGCTTGCTCCAGGAACATAAAGAGCCTCAAACCATTCCATCAGGTCATGGGAATGAGGTCTATAATTGAAATTCATCATTTTACATTGTAAAAAAAGTCCATGTCTGCTCCCCCAACGAAAGATTATTCTGGCCCTTCAGCAAACGCAGCACTACTGAAAATTTCTTTCTGAAATTAAAACAGATAAAGCAAAAGGACAGAAAGAATAATACTGACACCTTATATGAAGTTGTGTGCTTGAAAACTGGATGGCGCAAATGGAAGTCGTCACTTCCATTATTTGTGGGAGTATTTTATTTTAAATACCACGAACAATATATTTAAAGAACCCCTATGATCTATTGTATCATTATATTAAGACAAAGCAAAAAGATGGTAATTATCAAGTTAAATAACCAGCTTTTTCTAGCAATATCAAAAATATTTTATTATCAGCAGGAAAAAAATTCTCAGTATAATAATTTTTTTACCAATAGTTGTGATCAGAGCCTACTACAGACTTAAGAGTTGACATAGAGGAGCTGTGGCACTGAACTGCAAATATCGCCACAAAACACACTAGAGCCATCTCTCCACTTCATATGGAAGCACCCCTCAACAACAGTGCAGGGGAAAGCAAACTGCACTAGTTCATGTCACTGGAAGCATCCACAAAGCACACTCCAGGCCCCACATGAAGGCTACAGCTATTTTCCTACCTAAAGAGTTCCACTGGGCGCTGGCTGTGACAACCATTCTCCATAACATCCTCTAGTCCAATGGTTTTTAACACTCATACCTGAGGACAAGCAGTTAGAACTAACTGTACTGGTCTATTTTGGGGGACATTCCAAGAATTCAAGGGGGAAACAAAACCAACAAAACAAATGCTTCTTCCATTCTTAATTCTGCTAAAATCATAAATAATTAAAGCCATCACGGAACAATAAGACAAATCAGTTGTCAGAGTAACTGAAGGGACCCCAACACAAGCAGATAAAGCATCCTTATATCAGAACATACATTATGAGCCGGAGCGACAGCACAGGGGTAGTGCATTCGCCTTGCATGTGGCCGACCTGGGTTCGATCCCCGACATCCCATATGGTCCCCTGAGCCCTGCCAGGAGTAATTCCTGAGTGCAGAGCCAGGGAGTAACCCCCTGAGCATTGTCGGGTGTGACACAAAAAAAAAAAAAAAAAAAAAAATAAGAACCTACATTATGAGACTGGGCAAGTCACAATTTCTCTGAGCTTTTTTTTCTTCTGCAAAGTAACAGGAGTTGAAGCTCAACAGTTGCTCCAAAATCTGGGCATGGTTGGAATCATCTGCAGGAGTTCTGAAACATGAGACTGAATGTCTCCCTTCATCATACCAATGATAATAGTGTGTCCAAGGAACATGTGTTTCAGTGACATGCCTGGGATCCTCACTTGAAACCAAACCAAACTCAAAAGGTGACTGTGAAGCTTTCTCACTAGCAGTCTGCATTTACTTTACTGTCTTTGCTTATTTCACTCAGCTTAGCAAAACTGCATTTCAGCCTCTGTATGTGTGAGTGCCACCAATGAACGCAGCTTTCAAAATGATGAAGTGCACGATCTCGGTTTTGTTCGACGGAGCTCCAGGAAAAAAGAAATTCCTAAGGCAACATGAATAACATCTAACTGATCTGACAACCTACTTAGTAAAGTAACTCCTAATTACTTAGTAAAATGTCACTTATGATGAGGTTTGGGTATTTACTACCAGGTAGAAGATTAAAGATTCAAGATGTTTTCAAGATTAAAGAAGATTAAAGGTTCAAGATGTTTTCTTTCTATCCAAGAATGATATTTATTTTTAAGGTGTGCAAATACTCCAAAGTAGAGACTCAATCAATATTTCCTGAATTAATCTAATGTTGGCAAATGAATCGCTATCAGTCACAAAATGTTTGAAAGCAAGTATTTAAGATAACTGAACTTGGCACTGGGGAAACATCTCAAAGGGCTAAAACACAGGCCTTGCATGCAGAAGCCTGGGTTCCATGGCTGCCACTTGGTGGTCTCCCAAGCACTGCCAGGTTATGGCCCCCAAGTAGAACCAAGTCAATAAAATAACTTAAAATCTGATTGCCTAGTACTTTCGAATTCTCTCTCAAAATAAGCATTCTAGTACCACTTTGAGTACACAGAAACTGCCAAAAGAGTATGTTAACACAGAAACATAGTAGGAAAACTTTTAACCAGTGGTCACTTCATGTGAACAGCCCTTTCTACTGACATTTAATTAACAGAAATAACTTATGTTGTGAAGGTAACGCCTTTGCTCTCTTAAGAAGCATATTTAATGACTGCATTTCTGAAACTTAAGTACTGAGAACAAAATGTTCAATGAGGTTTAAGTTTACATTATCAGGGTAATAAACAGCTGACCTTCTTTCAGAGATGTATTCAAAGATTTCAAAGATGTTAATAATCCTTGGAAATAGGTGTCGAGAAAGATTTCACGTGTGAGCAAATACATCATAATACACTGATATAAATATACCAATTAGAGTCAAAAGCACATATTTGCGAAAGCGCTACTTAATAAAAAAAAACCTATTCAGGAAAAAGTTCATGTAAGGATACCACATTCAGAAAGAGTCGATTAAAATCTCTTTCCTACAGCTCCTCACGTAGGTGCTTAGTACCCAGTAGGCATTTTATTGCTATTAATAGCTTATGTACATTTAAAAACTACTACATATGTACTATTAGTAAAAAAAAAATTCGGGGCTGGAGTGATAGTTCAGCGGGTACGGCATTTGCCTTGCATGCGGCAGACGTGGGATCAATCCCGGCATCCCATATGGTTCCCTGAGCACCGCCAGGAGTGATTCCTGAGTTCAGAGCCAGGAGTAACCCCCTGAGCATTGCCAGGTTTGACCCAAAAAAAAAAAAAAAAAAAAAAAAAAAAGTAATAAAAAATTCTTATCTATAGGAAAAAGTTTTGAAACAAAGTGTAAATATTTGTGCTATTTTTCCATATTTAATATTTTCCCATGTGCACAAAAAAGAATTTTAAGTGATTTTTACCAACATATTTAAAGTGGAAGAATTACAATGACTATGAAACTATTATTATAAACAAATAAACAAGATAGACAAACCACTTGCAAGACTTGTAAGGAAAGGGAAAGAGAGAACCCAAATAAATAGAATAAGAAATGAAAGGGGGACATCACAACAGAAACCACAGAAATCCAAAAGATCATCAGAGATTACTTTGAGAGCCTGTATGCCACAAAACATGAGAACTGGAAGAAATGGATAAATCCTGAAATCCTATAACCTCCTACAGCTGAAACAAGAAGACCTGGAATACCTGAATAAGTCTATACAATCAAGGAAATTGAAACAGTAATTAAAAGTCTGCCCAAACACAAAAGCCCAGGTTCAAATGGATTCTCTAGTGAATACTTCCAAACCTTTAAGGAGGACCTACTGCCAATCTTTTCAAGCTCTTCCAGGAAAAGAAGACTCAGAAACACTCCCAAATAGCTTCTACGAAGCACATATCACCCTAATACCCAAAGCAGGCAGAGACAACACAAAGAAAGAAAAATACAGACCAATCTCCCTGATGAACACAGATGCTAAGATCTTCAACAAAATACTAGCAAAGAAAATCCAAAGATTCATCCAAAAGATTATACATCATGACCAAGTAGGATTCATACCAGGAATGCAAGGATGGTTCAACATTTGCAAGTCAATCAACATAATACATCATATCAATAAGAGAAAAAATAAAAACCATATGATCACATCAATAGACACAGAGAAAGCATTTGACATGATCCAACACCTGTTCTTGATAAAAATGCTCCATAAAATGGGAATTGAAAGAACCTTCCTCAATATAGTCAAAGCCATCTACAAATAATAAAAACCCTCCATAAAATAGGAGTTGAAGGAACCTTCCTCAATATAGTCAAAGCCATCTACAAAAAGCCCACAGCAATCATTATTCTCAGTGGAGAAAAACTGAAAGCATTCCTCCTAAGATGGGGACAAGACAGGCTGCCCAATCTCACCTCTTCTATTCAATAGAGTACTGGAAGTACTTGCCACAGCAGTCAGAGAAGAAAAGGACATTAAGGGCATCCAGAAAGGCAAAGAAGAAGTCAAGCTATCATTATTTGCAGATGACATGATATTATACCTAGAGAACCCGAAACTCTTACCAAAAAGCTCCTAGAAATAAGAGATAACTATAGTAGAGTGGCAGGGTACAAAATCAATACCCAAAGTCAGTGGCTTTCCTATATACACATAATGAAAGAGAAGAAAGGAGATATTAAAAAATGAGGGGCTGGAGCAATAGTCCAGCGGGTAAGGCATTTGCCCTGCATGCGTTTGGACCCAGGTTTGATCCACGGCATCCCATATGGTCTCCCTAGCACTGCCAGAAGTAATGCCTGAGTGTAGAACCAAGACTAACCCCTGAGCATTGCTGGATATGACCCAAAAAAGCAAAAAAAAAAAAAAATTCCATTCACAATTGTGCCACAGAAAATCAAACACCAGGAATCATCTTAACAAAGAGTATAAAAGATCTGTAGAAAGAAAAAATATAAAACCCTGCTTCAAGAAATAAAAGAGGATACGAGGAAATGGAAACCCATTCCCTGCTCATGGATTGGGAGAATCAATGTTTCAAAATGGTAATACACCCTAGAGTTTTATACAGATTCAATGCCATCCCTATAAGAATACTGATGACATTCGTCAAAGAAATTGACCAAACACTTCTGTTGTATGGAATAATAAACCCCCACATATAGCTAAAGCAATCGGTGGTGAAAAGAAGATGGGAGGCATCACCTTTCCCAACTTCAAACTGTACTACAAAGAAGTAGTAATTAAAACAGTGTTGGTATTGGAATAAAAACAGACCTGTGGACCTATGGTATAGAGCTGAGTATTCTGACACCCATCCTCAAATACATGATCATTTAATCTTTGATAAAGGAGCAAAAACTACAAAATGGAGAAGGAAAGTCTCTTCAACAAGTGATGATGGGAAAACTGGGCAGCTACATGTAAAAAAATGAATTTGGACCTCTGTCTAACACCATGCACAAAAATCATATCAAAATAGATTAAAGATCTCAATATCAGACCTGAATCCATAAAGTACGTTGAAGAAAATACAGGAAAAACCCTCCATGACATTGAAGCTAAAAGGCATTTTCAAAGATGAAATACCACTAACTAAGCAACTAGAAGCAAAGATAAACATATAGAACTACATGAAACTGAAAAGCTTCTTCACCTCAAAAGAAACAATGACCAAGATACAAAGACAGTCCACAGAATGGAAAAGAATATTCACCCAATACCCATCTGATAAGGCGTTAATATCCAGGTTATATCAGGCACTGGTCAAACTTTTACAAGAAGAAAACAGTCAACCCTATCAAAAATGGGGAGAAGAAATGAACAGAAACTTCGGCAAGAAAGAAATTCTAATGGATAAAAGACATATGAAAAAAATGCTCATCATCACTAATCATTGATGAACTCCCATTGGGACCCATGGCCTAGAATGGAACAAGCACGGTGACAGACTATCTGAGTTCATCATGTCCACCAAGACCATTCATGGGAACTCACAGTTCCAGAAGGCTAAAGCAAAACGTTGGACATGGGAATCTCCTGGTGCACATTTCCACAATAAAATTGACCACATCGGGGCCGGAGTGATAGCCCAGCGGGTAGGGCATTTGCCTTGCACGCAGCCAGCCTATGCCGGCCCGGGTTCAATCCCGCATCCCATATGGTCCCCGAGCACCGCCAGGAGTAATTCCTGAGTGCAGAGCCAGGAGTAACCCCTGAGCATCGCCGGGTGTGACCCCAAAAAAGCAAAAAAAAAAAAAATGACCACATCATCTTCAATTGAAGGTTTTGCCTGACCGATGTCACTGTCGTCCCAAAATTTCAAAGAGGATCGGACCACTGTATCCTTTATGCAAAATTCTACTTCACGCAACAGGGAGAAAAGGGTGCAAAGTTTAAGAAGAGAACTCCCAGAACGACCACCAATTGGGAACTCCTTCGCACCAGAATATACCATCATTGACTGACATCAAAGAAGAATACAACTGACTGGTTCAGCGCCTCCATGATAGTGTGAAGAATGCCAAGAAAGAGAAAGACACAAAAGGACGCCTATCTTCAAAAAACTCTCGAGCTCATTTGCTGCTGGAGGACAGGTTTAGATATTCTGGGAGCTTTGTTGTTTTGCCCACTCACAGCTTAATCTATTTAAGCCAAGGTTCATTCAAATGAGACCTCTCTTCTATGTAAACACTGCTAGAGGGTGTGGCAGTTACAGAAGTCACCTTGACTGAATAACTTCTGACTTATACATCTACTAAGACTTCTATGTTTTCTAGATTGGGCACAGCTCCTTTTTATACCCAGTGCACCCAATGTGGGACAGTTAGAATTTACCAGGAGACTACCATTCTGGCTACGTTGAGACTATAGGAAAACTATAGGAAGGATCATACTAGTTTGCTCTAAGCAGGCGAGTGTGATCCTTTTAGTACAACGAGAACAAGATACTCAGAATCACCCTGGTGCAGATAATAATAAGGACCTTGTGGGTACCATCTAGATTACATGAAGCTCATGAAATTAAGATGCATTACTTTATATCATCTCTTCTCTCTCTCTCTCTCTCTCTCTCTCTCTCTTCAGTGTTTTACATAAGAGATAATCTCGGATTAGTCCTTGGCAGTAATCTTTGTTTATACCTGCAAGAAGGTATGGCACTACACTCTGTTTAGAGTTCTTTGTTGACACGACCCTCCCTGGATTACTTTGGTGTATATAAGGGGACTGACTTGAGGCCCCTTCGGCTTTTGGCTCCTCAGCTTTCAGCTTTTGGCTCCTATGGCTTTTGGCTCCTCAGCTTTCAGCTTTTGACTCCTGTGACTTTTGGCTCCTCAGCCTTTTGCTTTTGGCTTTTGGCTTTTTGCTCTTTGGCCTTTTGCTCCTTCTGGGTAGGACTCATCTCGGGTGAGATCCTCTCTCTTTGGTGTGAGACTTAGGCTCTTTTGAATGGTCTAAGTTCGGACCAGAGCTAGAGTTTGTTCATTATACTGGAGTGCTGTAGAAGAACTTTTGTACTATTAAAAGCCTTTTTGGAGCTGCGCCGGACTCGTGAGTTTTCATCGGTACCCGCGCTCCTCAGAGGTAGAAAAGACTCTGCCTTGAACTGTCGGGGGACCCCGCGGCATCCCCGACAATTCGCCAACATGGCAAGGCGTGAGCCTCAGGTGACTAAATGCTAACGTTTAAGCTCGCAAAGCAGTGCAGAGAAGCGATAAAGAAAGACTTCAAGAGAGAAAAAGCAGAAATACTGGAAGATGCAGCAGAAGCTGGGAAAAGCATTCGCAAGACCCGTCTGTCCTTCGCCAACTATAAGACCAAGATGACGGCCCTCCGAACAACTGATGGATCTATCACATCTTCCAGAAAGGCAATGGAGAAGATTATCCATGACTTCTACTCAGATCTCTTTGATAGCCACGTCCACCTGCCCACATACCAAATTCCGCAGGATGGATATGTTGTTCCCAACATTCTCCCTTCTGAAATTCGACATGCTATTTCATTGGTAAAGAAAGGAACAACACCAGGCCCAGAAAAAGTCAGACCTGAACATCTGAAGAAATCTGCTGTCAGTACTCATCAATACACTGGCTTGGCTCTTCACACGCTACCTGTCTGAATGCAAGGTGCCCTCCCAATGGAAAACCAGCAGGACAGTTCTACTGCTCAAGAAGGGAGACATTCACGACATTGGAAACTATCACCCCATCTGCCTGTTGTCCGTCATCTACAAGCTGTTCACTTGAGTCATCCTGAAGAGGATTGGCAGAACATTAGATGAAGGACAACCATGAGAGCAAGCTGGCTTCCGAAAAGGATTCAACACAATCGACCATATCCACATGGTAACCAAGCTCATTGAGGTTTGTAGGGAGCTCAAGATGCCACTCTGTCTCACATTCATTGATTTAAAGAAAGCCTTTGATTCTGTGGAGACCGAAGCAGTTATCAAAGCCCTAGCCAAACAGGGTGTTCAAACCCAATATATCAAGATCCTTCATGAGCTCTATTACAGATTCACCACAAGGATCTCACCATTCTACAAGGAAGCGATCACTGATGTCAAAAGAGGGGTTCAGCAGGATGATACCATTTCACCAAAACTCTTCAGTGCCCCCACGAGAACATCATGCGACAATTAGAATGGGAAGGAATGGGAGTGAAGATAGATGGTCAGCAACTACACCACCTCCACTTCACTGATGACATCATTCTAATAACACCAAGCATTAGCTAAGCGGCACAAATGCTGGCTGACTTTGACCGAGAATGTGGAAAGATAGGTCTATAGCTGAACCTCAACAAAACTATGTTCATGAGAAATGAACTAGTTCCAGAGGCCCCATTCACTCTCAATGGAACAAACATCTCTGAATGCAGCAGTTATGTGTACCTAGGTCGAGAAGTCAACATGATTAACAACCTAAAATCTGAGCTGCGCGAGGAGGAAGAGAGAGCGGCAAGGGATTGCCTTCAAAAGCATTGAAGAAATAGCGAAAAAGACAAAGAACCTCCGAATCTGGGCACTTCTCTTTGACTCCACTGTTCTCCCTGCATTAACATATGCCTCAGAGACCTGGGCCCTACGGAAAGCAGGATGAGAACGCTATTCGGGTCTCCCAAAGAGGAATCGAAAGAGCTATGCTTGGAATATCACGCCTCACTCAAGTGAGAGAAGGAATCCAGAGTTCTGATCTCCGTCACTGTTCCAGAGTCAGGGACACTGTCTCGCTTGTCAAGGCATCGAAAATCAGATGGGCTGGACATGTAATGAGATTTGGAGATGACCGATGGACTAGAGCCGTTACTGACTGGATCCCACAGGACATCAAAAGATCATGTGGCCTCCCCACCTAAAAAGATGGTCAGACTTCTTCTCAAGACCATGAACGAACGGTTTGAGGCTCTTTGTATTCCTGAAACAACCAGATGCCATTGGGCTACACTGGCATGTGATACGGTCAAATGGAAATGTTACTGGCACGCACTCGAGGAAATCGATGAACAACAGGATGTATAGTGATCTAGTCTAGTGATCTAGTGATCACTAATCATCAGAGAGGTGTAAATCAAAACAACAATGAGATATCATCTCAGTCCACAGAGATTGCTGCATATCCAAAAGAGCAAGAACAAGTAGATGCAGGGAAAAGGGGACTCTCATCCATTGTTGGTGGGAATGTCAATTGGTACAGTCTTTTTGGAAAACAATATGGACATTCCTCCAAAGACTAGACATTGAGCTCTCTTCCCAGTCATACCACTCCTGGAATATACCCTGGGAAGCCAAAAATACACAGCAGAAACACCATCTGCACTTTTATTTTCATAGTAGCACTATTCATAATAGCTAGAATCTGGAAACAACCAGAGTGCCCAATAACTGATGACTGGATAAAGTAACTTTGGTACATCTACACAATGGAATACTACACAGCTATTAGGTGGCAGGGGGCCTCTGGGGTCCCCAAATGTATCAGAACAGAAGTTCTCTTCTACCTCGGAGGCCGCAGATGGAAGGATGAAAGCTCACACGTCTGGCACAGTTCCAAAAAGACTTTTAATATTACAAAAGCTCTACCACCATAATCCAATCCAATGCAATGAAAGAACTCTAGCTCTGGTCAGAACTTAGACCATACACAAAAGCCCAAGTCTCCCATCCAAGAGAGGAGACCTACCCAAAAAAAGGGGAGGGAGGGCAAGTGCTTCAAGTAGTCCCCTTATATACGCCAAAGTAATCCTAACTGTTGCAACAAAGAACCCTAATCAGCTTCTAGATAGGAGAGTGTAGAAGGGTGGTGCCACACCCTATTACAGGTATAAACAAAGGATTACAAGGATTAATCCCTTCTTCTGAGATTATCTCTTATGTAAAACACTGGAGGGGGCTAGTATAAAGTCACTATCACTATCACTATCTTCCCATTCATCCAGTAACATCTCCATATGTCCTGTCTCATGCTAGTAGAGCCCAAGGGCATCTGCTCGCCTCCAGGAACATAAAGAGCCTCAAACCATTATATTAGGTCATGGGAATGACCTAATATAATGTGTTACTGGTATTTGGCATGTCAAACACAGCACGGGTAGTTTGCCAGGCTTGCCGTCGGGGTGGCATACTCTTGTAGTCACCTCTAAATACAGCAGTTATTGATGAACCGTGTGGTTACTTGCGGCCGCACTAGCCGGGCTGTGAGAGGCTTGTCTGCTAGGTGGAGTTCTGACGAGAGGGAAGTCTGGATGTGGAAAATGGCGGCCCTCATGGAGCTGGGGGTCGCCTGCCTTGTTGTGAGGCTCTGCTGGGTGGCGGGCCAGGGACAGAACCCGCCAACCCTCCCTGGCGCCTCATGAGCTTCGGGCGGCTGGGCACAGGGGAGAGCCAGTAGCAGCTCTGCCCCATGTCTGTGAGTCTCTGGATCAGCATACCTGGGCCGGATTGAAAAAGACTGCTGCAGGGTGGGTCAATAACGCGGGCTGTGATAGGCTCTTCTGCTGGGTGGAGTTCTGATGAGAGGGAAGGCAAATGTGGAAAATAGTATAAAGTAATACATCTTAATTTCATGGGCTTCATGTAATCTAGATGGTATCCACAAGGTCCTTCTTTTTTTATATTATCTGCACCAGGGTGATTCTGAGTATCTTGTTCTCCATATATTGAAAGGGTCACACTCACCTGCTTGAGGGAAAACTAGCATGATCCTTCCTATAATCTTAAACTATAGTCTCAATGTAGCCAGGGTCTATGTTGGTAAAACATAGTACCTATATAGTCTCCTGGTAAATTCAATGTTCCATGCTGGGTGCAGTGGGTACAAAGAGGAGCGGTGCTCAATCTAGATAACATAAAAAGTCTTAGCAGATGTATAATAAGTCAGAAGTTATTCATAGTCAAGGTGACTTCTGTAACTGCCACACAGTCTATCGTGTTTACATAGAAGAGAGATCTCATTAGAATGAGCCTTGGCTTAGAACATGTAAATAGATTAAGCTGTGAGTGGATAAAAACAGCAAAGCTCCCAAGCTGAGCCTGTCATCCAACAGTTAGGAAAAACGGAGTTATGAAATTTGTCTATAAATGGATGGACATGGAGAGGATCATGCTGAGTGA
>JAJIBD010032972.1:0-37297 GCA_021461705.1 Cryptotis parvus | reverse complement strand
ACTTATTAATAGAAAAACTAGGAAATTCAACACCAAGGGAAGGTAATACCCTCAAGAAAAAAGAAACAGTACACCAGAGGAATCTATCCCTGAACACCACAACACCATGGGGAAACAACGCAGATCCCCAGCTCGAAGAACAGATGAAGGAATCGACCCTGAAGACTCAAAAAAGAATACAGATGTGCATGATCTCTCTGACAATGAAATTAGAGAAGAAATTGGTAGGATGTTTAAGGAGCTCAACGAAAAAATTGAGCAGATGTCCAATAAAATACAGGAGAACATAAACGAAGCAGTTGAAAGGGCTGTCAATAAACTACGGGAGGAAATGAGAGCAGAAATGAGAACCATGCAAATAGAAATATCATCGCTTAAAAACTCAGTAGGACGAAATGAAAAACACAATCGGGGGCTCTGAACAGTAGGATGATAGCAGTGGAAGAGAGAATCAGTGAGACTGAAGATGAGCTGCAGAAAGCACTCAGAGATCTACATAAGATGGAAAAAGACCGGATAATGGATCAGCAACGAAAACAGAGAACAATGGGATGAAGCCAGGCGGAACAACATAAGAATCATAGGAGTCCCAGAGGGACAGGAAAGTAACCCCAAGGAAATTAAAACAGTTAAAAACATCCTGGCTGAAAAGTTCCCAGAGTTAAAGGATGAAGGCATCCAGATCCAAGAAGCCCGACGCTACCAGCAAGAAGAGACCCCAATAGAAAGACCCCAAGACACATCCTAGTTAAAGTAATGGATGCCATAGACAGAGACATAATTCTTCAGGCAGCAAGATCAAAGAAGGAAATTGTATACAAAGGAGCATCCATTCAACTTTCAGCAGACTTCCAGAAGACACCCTCCAAGCCCGAAGGCAGTGGTGGGATATAGTAAAAAAACTTAATGAAATGAATGCCTCAGCAAGAATTCTTTATCCGGCTAAACTCTCGCTCAGATTTGAAGGACAGATATACAACTTCTTGGATAAACAACAGCTTAGGAACTTTGTAAAATCAAAACCAACCTTAAAAGAAGGACTGAAAGATCTACTATAAGACGAGACATAACCCAAAAAAGAACAACCAACCTATTCAGAAAGATGGCACAAAATCCCATGGCAATAATCTCTCTCAATGTCAATGGTCTAAATGCACCAGTTAAGAGACACAGAGTGGCACAATGGATCAAAAAATTGAATCGGGCCGGAGCGATAGCCCAGCGGGAGGGTGGGCGTTTGCCTTTCTGCGCGGCCGGCCCATGCCGGCAGGGGTCCATCCCGGCATCCCATATGGTCCCCCGAGCACCGCCAGGAATAATTTCTGAGTGCAGAGCCAGGAGTAACCCCTGAGCATCGCCGGGTGTGACCCAAAAAAGCAAAAAAAAAAAAAAAAAAAAATTGAATCCGACATTCTGCTGCCTGCAAGAAACACACCTGAACAATCGGAGCAAAGACAGGCTCAAAATAAAAGGCTGGAAAACAATCCTTCATTCAAACAACCCATCCAAAAAGGCTGGGGTAGCCATACTGGTATCTGACAACATAGACTTCAGGCTGAAGAAGGTCAGAAGGGACAGTGAAGGTCACTTCTTAATAGTCAAGGGATGCATATATCAGGAAGAAATCACGCTATTAAACATATATGCACCAACGAGGGGCCAGCAAAATACCTAAAACAACTACTAATAGACTTCAAAGAAGACATTGACAGCAGCACAATTGTAGTTGGAGACTTCACACTGCTCTATCAACCCTGGATAGATCAACAAGATTGAAACTTACCAAGGAAATACTGGCCCTTAAAGAAGAGATGGAAGAAAGAGGGCTGGTAGACATATACAGGGCATTTCATCCCCCAAAAAGCTGAATACACTTTCTTCTCCAGTGCACATGGAACATACTCCAAAATAGATCACATGCTGAGCCATAAATCATACCTCCATAAAATCAAGAAGATAGAAATTGTGCCAACTATTTTTTCAGACCATGAGGCACTGAAAATAGAAGTTAATTGTACACAAAAACGGAGACCAATACCAAGTACCTGGAAACCAAACAGCTCACTGCTGAACAACCAGCAAGTCATAAAAGAAATCAAAGAGGAAATCCAAAGGTTCCTGGAAACAAATGAGACCGAAGACACGAATTACCAGAACTTGTGGGATACAGCGAAAAGCAATGTTAAGAGGCAAGTTCATAGCTCTTTAAGCATTCATCAGAAAAGAAGAAAAGGCCATCATAAACAGTCTGACTTCACAACTTAAGATCTTAGAGAGTGATCAACAAAAGGAACCCAACCCAAGCAGAAGGAAAGAAATAATAAAACTTAGAGCAGAAATCAATGAGATGGAATGTCAAAAAACAATCCAGAAGATCAACGAAACCAATAGCTGGTTCTTTGAAAAAAATAAACAAGATTGACAAACTGTTGCAGGACTCCTTTAAGGGCATTTGGCTCAAAACATTAGCATACTAAAGGGCCTAGGTGAGGTGCAGGGAGGGATTATCTAAGGACATTTAACACCCCTGCTTTCCATAACAATGGGAGGAAGGCCTGAGTTGCATGGGTATAAACTAGCCGGTTTTCACTCTCCCGCGCTTTTTGGGGTTTTTGCTCGCTGTGAGCGGTTTTGCCCTGCTTGGAAGTTTTTCTTCTCCTTTCCCAAAGCCTATGCACGTGGTGGTCGCCATCTTGGCCTACACGTGGCTGGGGTTCTAGCCTGGAATCCTAAGCATCGGGTTTTTCCTTTTTGCTGATTTGTATGCCTGAACCTGTAATAAGTAAAGTCTTTAAAACCTCATCGGATCCCTGAGTGCTCATCCATTCCTCGCCGGCTTCGGAGGTAGAAGGGAACTTCGCTTCCCGGCACTGTCGGGGACCTCGCGGAGCGCCCCGACAACAAACCACTTGCAAGACTTGTAAGAAAAGGAAAAGAGAGAACCCAAATAAATAGAATCAGAAATGAAAACGGGGGCATCACAACAGAAACCACAGAAATTCAAAAGATCATCAGAGATTACTATGAGAGCCTGTACACCACAAAACAAGAAAACCTAGAAGAAATGGACAAATTCCTGAATTCCTATAGCTTCCCAAGCTTACAGCTTATTTTATAGCTAGAAATCGCCCAAACTCCCCAGCTTAGCCCATTCTGGGCTGCTGGGCTATCTAGAGATGAAAACAGGAAAATAGCTCTATAGAATGTAGCAACTCAGAAGGCCTTCTGGCTGTTTACAAGGACCCAGAGCTAATTAAAAGCCTCCTATCAGAGCTGGGAGAAGCTATAAGGTAAATGTAACTACCCCTGGCAGGAAGGATCAAATGCCCTCAGGTAATTTCTCCCAGCACCTCACCTAATATCTTGAGCCAAGATCTGCCTGGAATTGCCTTTATAGGGTAGAGAAGGGGGTTCTGAGATGGCATGTCTCTGTACCAAAGACTAATACTAATGCCAGTTAAATATTTCTCCAAGCCTTCACAAGAGTCTCGTCTACTACAGGGTAGTTTTATATTTTAATTGTCTTTTAGTTATCAGGGAGCCATGCTTGCTTGCTTGGAGGAAAACAGCATTTCTCTCTGGTCTAATTACTTAGAGACCCAACATGGCCAAGCAAATATGCTGGTAAGATCTAGCTAGTCCCACGATGCTTGTGGTAGCATGAGAGAATATTTATACCAGCCAGTACAGAATACATGGTCAGATAAGACTGCCACATTCAGACTATCCCCCTATCTATGGAGTGACCTGCAGGAGGCAATCCAGGGCAGATGCAGAGGCCTAGGCTTTTAGGTGTCCTGCAACAAATCATCATTGGAGAATTCATACAGGAGAACACCCCTATGAATGTGAAGTATGTAGGAAGACTTTCTCACAGAAGTCACTCCTCACCAAACATACGAGAATTCACACAGGAGAAAAACCCTATGAATGTAAAGATTGTAGGAAAACTTTCTCACGGAAATCACACGTCACTAGGCATATGCAAATTCACACAGGAGAAAAAAAAAATGAATGTAAAGAATGTAGGAAAACTCTCACGGAAGTCAATTTGCACTCGACATATGAGTATTCACACAGGAGAAAAGCCATATGAATTTATAGAATGTAGGAAAACATTCTCACGGAGTTCACACCTCACTCAGCATATGAGAAGTCACACAGGAGAAAAACCCTATGAATGTAAAGAATGTAGGAAAACTTTCTCATTAAAGTCATACATCACTCAGCATATGATAATTCACACAGGAGAAAAACCCTATGAATGTAAAGAATGTAAGAAAACTTTCTCATTCAAGTCATATGTCACTCATCATATGAGATTTCACACAGGAGAAAAACCCTATGAATGTAAAGAATGTAGGAAAACTTTCTCATGGAGATCATGCCGAAAGGAGCATATGAGAATTCACACAGGGAGAAAAAACCTTTGAATGTAAATAATGTAGAAAAACTTTCTCATGGAAGTCACACCTCACTCAGCATATGAGAATTCATACCAGAGAGAAACCCTATGAATTTAAACAATGTATGAAAACTTTATCAACAAAAGTTTTCATCCCTCACTAGACATGAAAATTGACACAGGAGGGGCCGGAGCGATAGCATAGCAGGTAGGGCGTTTGCCTTGCATGCGGCCGGACCCAGGTTTGATCACCAGCATCCTACATGGTTCCCCCAAACACTGCCAGGATTAATTCTTGAGTGAAGAGCCACGAGGAACCCCTGAGTGTCACTGTGACACACACACAAAAATTTCCACCGTGATACAGTGGAGGACACGGCAGAACCTGACAAGCTGCCCATGTCGTATTTGATATGCCAAATACCAGTAACAATTATAGACCTCATTCCCATGACCTGATGGAATGGTTTGAGGCTCTTTATGTTCCTGGAGCAAGCAGGTGCCCTTGGGCTCTACTTGCATGAGACAGGTCATATGGAGATGTTACTGGTGCCTGCTCGAGTAAATCGATGATGAAGGGAAGACAGTGATACAGTGGAGGAAGAGGAAGTGGGGAAATGAAAGGTTATATTATTTTTTTTTATTTCACTGTTTCAAAAGGAATTTACAAGATAATTCCTAAATGTTTGTAGGGCAAGCCATAGGTGTAAGATGAGAGAGTAAAGGAACAGAACTTGTTAGCGGTAGCCCAGCGGGTAGGGCGTTTGCCTTTGCACGCGCCCGCCTATGCCAGTCCAGGCTCGATCCCCGGCATCCCATATGGTCCCCCGAGCACCGCCAGGAGTAATTCCTGAGTGCAGAGCCAGGAGTAACCCCTGAGCATCACCGGGTCTACCCAAAAAGTAAAAAAAAAAAAAAAAAAGGAACAGGACTGGCTATAGAGGCATGCTCTGCCCCTCGAAGAGTTGTAGGTGTGGCTGCGGTGCCAACTGCATCTGCAGGTAGCAGTCAGGAGACTGGCTTGTCTACACCCAGGACTCTGTCCTGTGCGCCTGGGATGGTTGATGGTCTGTCATAGAAGAAAACTGGGCCCCTGGGATGAAAACAGTGCCACGGCAGAGCCTGGAAAGCTACCTATGGTGTACTTAATATGCCAAAAACTGTAATAATAATTGACCTCATTCCAAATGAATGGAGATGTTACTGGTGCCCGCTCGAGCAAATCGATGAACAATGGGAAGACAAGCGACAAGTGATTGCTTGTTATAATTTGCTACGAGAATGAGAAAGATAGTGAAGACTATCTCACCATGGAGCTTTTAAGCCCTTGTATATATTACCAAGATACTGTTATAGGTTAAGCCTTCTGTATAGATATTGTTAATTGAGATTGGATCCTTCTGCATTACATCCCATTCAATCTGGTATGCAGAGTTGTACAGTTTGAGTTCAAAACTTTTAACAGTGAGACAAACAGTTGGAGTTAAATTTTTAAACTAGCATTTAGGGGGGTGATGTGAATGACAGCTGCAGCTTCTGGATGTCCAGGGAGATGGGGAATTACACTATCCCTGAACTTGTGAAAGCCTGGAGATTTCAGTCACAAAACCCACACCCCTGAGTTTTTGAAAAAAATTAGTTTCTGGATGATGCTGGAAGCATGGTGGCAACATGGAGGTTTTTGGCCGCTGGGGCTCTGTTTGGGCAGGTACAGTACTCCCCCACTTTCCTCCCAACCCCACCAGCTTACAGTGCCCCCCCCACTTTCCTCCTAACCCCACCAGCTACTCTGGATGACTCAACCTAGGACAGGGTCCAGAAGAATCTCTCATTGCTATTTATTTTCTATGAGAACTTTTAAAATGCTTCATCTACTTCAGTAAATCAGTCAATGATAACTTCATTCCTGATTTTTTCTTCCAGATATTTCAGTGCATAGCATCCAGATCTTTTCAAAGCCAGACATAGATGATTCAGTCCCACAAGTGCAATTCAGAAGACATGGAAGACGGACCCTTGAAAATTGACATGTAGAGAAAGAATGGAAATACGGTTCTCATAGTGGACATAACCAAAGTGGGGAAATTTACTTGTCTTCCTGTTGTTCATCGATTTGCTTGAGTGGGCACCAGTAATTTCTCCATTTGTTGGGAATGAGGTCCATTATTGTTACTGTTTTTGGCATATCGAATACACCACAGGTAGCTTGCCAGGCTCTGCTGTGGCTCTGGGATCATCCCAGGGGCCCATGAGCTACAATAAATTCTCTACAGCCAAGAAAGATCAGGTATATGATGAGTCATGGAAAGTATTCAATGTAAATTCAGTTTGCTTTGTAGGGAAAGTTAACCCGCATAAGAGGCTGGAGCGATAGTCCAGTGGGTAGGGCATTTGCCTTGCACACAGCCAACCTGGGTTTGATCCCCAGCATCCCACATGGTCCCCCGAGCACCGCCAGGAGTAACCCCTGAGCATCGCCAGGTGTGACCCAAAAAAAAAAAAGTTAACCCACATCACTTGTCTCTTGTATCACTTGTCTTCCCGTATATCATCTATTTGCTCGAGTGGGCACCAGTAACATCGCAATACGTCCTGTTACATGTGAGATAGCCCAAGGGCATCAGCCTGCTCTAGGAACATAAAGAGCCTCAAATCATTCCATCAAGTCATGGGAATGAGGTCTCTAATTGTTACTGGTATTTGGCATGTCAAATACGACACGGGTAGCTTGCCAGGCTCTGCAGCGCAGGTGGGACACGCTAGTAGTCACCTCAAACTCGAGCAATTATTGATAAAGTGCGTGACCACAAAGTGGCCACACGTGCCAGGCTGTGTCTACTATATACTAGCTGGAATCTCTATGGCAGATACTGAATAGAATTGGTCAAGATGAACATTTCTATCGTTTTTAATTTTAGAAAGTGTTTAATTTTCATCTTTAAGTAAAAGTCAACAACTTATATACATACACAATGCTGATTTTTGAGAAAAATCATAAAAGCAATAGTTGAAAATAGAGTTGTTTTTATATACTGTACTTTAATATTGGCTACTAAAATTACAAAATAGGGGCCAGGGCAACAGTCCAGCAGGTAGGGCATTTGTCTTGTACGCAGTGGACCCAGGTTCGATTACCTGGCATTCCATGTGGTCCCCAAGCACCGCCAGTATTAATTCCTGAGTGCAGAGCCAGGAAAAACACCTGAGCACTGTTGAGTGTGACCCAAAAAAAAGCAAAAAATAAATAGATTAAATTGAAAAATAAATAATGCCCGCATCAGGGGCCAGAAAGACAGCATATCCATTAATGTGCTTGCAAGCAAGCATCTGATGCAGTTCAATCCCCAACACCCCATAAGGTCCCGCAATCCTACCAGAAGTGATCACTGAGCAGGGGAGCCAGGAATGAGTCCTATCTACCCATTCAATGTGCCCTCAACCCCGCAACAATACAATGAGAAGTTCAATAAAAATGTAACTGAAGAGTTGTTCAGTGGCTCCAGAAGAATCTACACAGAAGCAGTACTGCTCATTTAAGAACAAAAGATTCATTGAGGATCTAGAATCATAATCAACCTGAGGAATTAACAGAATGATGGAAAACTTAGCATATGCCTTGGAATGGAAGATACTGGAGCCAAGATAAATAGCAATGGCTCATAACAAGGCTTATTTAATTTTTTGATTTAAATATCCCAAGGGGGTCATATCCCATGGTGCCTGGAGGGCACCCTAGGTGATGCTTGGAAGACCATTGGTGGCTGGAGATCAAACACAGGCCTACTATGCATGTAATATGCTCTTAGCCATCTGTCGGGTCCTTGGGCAGGCTAACCCACATAAATCTTTTAAATATATTCTTTGAAAAGAAATTTGGAACAATTGTGCATTCTTTACATTTAAATTGTTACACAAAGGATGGTGTTAAATAGCCAATACCCTTCTGAAAATGAGCATGTCAGAAAGGAGGATGAACGTTCTGTTTGTGTTCATTTGGAGAATTCTTCAGACTATCGGAAATTACATACTGGAAGGAAACCATGTAAATGTGAAGAATATGATCAAACCTTTGATCCAATGAGCCGGGCTGTGATAGGCTGTTCTGCTGGGTGGAGTTCTGACGAGGGGGAAGTCCAGATGTGGAAAATGGAGGTCCTCATGAAGTGGGGGGGTCGCCTGGCTTGTTGCGAGGCTCTGCTGGGGTGGTGGGCCAAGGCTAGAACCCGCCATTGCTCCCGGCACCTCATGAGCGGCTGGGCACAGGGGAGAGCCAGTAGCAGCTCTGCCCCATGTCTGTGAGTCTCTGGGTCAGCATACCTGGGCCGGATTAAAAAGACTGCTGCAGGGGTGGATCTCGATGAGCTGGGCTGTGATAGGCTGTTCTGCTGGGTGGAGTTCTGATGAAGGGGAAGTCCGGATGTGGGAAAATGAAGGCCCTCATGAGGTGGGGGGGTCATCTGGCTTGTTGCGAGGCTCTGCTGGGGTGGTGAGCCAGGGCTAGAACCTGCCATCCCCTCCCGGGCACCTCGTGAGCAGCTGGGCACAGGGAGAGCCAGTAGCAGCTCTGCCCCATGTCTGTGAGTCTCTTGGGATTTATAAAAAAATTGTAATTTCCTCTAGTACCCCATGTAATGGGCTTTTACAAGAGGTTATCCCTTCAGTATATGAAGCAGAGATTTTTACAAGACCCTGGTGGGGGCAACATTCTGCCGCCAGGCATCAGCCATATGCGTTGAAGGTTTCCATACATTATTCATCCCCCTCATGTGCGCAGGGAGGCCGCTCGGATAGACTGGCCCGGACAGCCCAGCACGGGAAAGCTGTGGCCGGTTCCAGCCAGGCGTCCCAGGGATCCTCGGGTGGCCGACGGAGAACAAGGTGTGGGCTGGAAATGATCATTCCAAGGCGAGGCAAGACTGAGAGCTGCAGGGCTGAGAGAGGGTCCCGACAGCCAGATGGGAGACTTGGCTTCGGGGGGCGCCTACGGCGATTGGGGGGACTGGGCGACTGGCCCGAGGCAAGCAGGTCTCCCCCGCCACCCCCACCTGAGTCGTGGTTCTCCCAACCCCCGGTCCCACCACTTGTAATAAGAAACCCCATATGATCCTGGGGTCACCCGAGCAGGACCCACATTTCTGGACAGCTAAAGCGCCCTGGCACCAGGACGGTGCAGCTGACCAGGAGTTTGGGGTGCGGGGCGGCCGGGCGGGGCTGATGGCATCCCAAGGCCTCTAGAAAAGTGTGTTCCCTTGGTCAGGGACGCAAGAATCTGGGGAAACTAAGGGGATGGCTCCTGGATCCAGGCAATGCTCAGGGGTGTCAGGAATCTAACTCAGGTCAAACCACATGTAGGGACAAGCACCCTACCGAAGCTGTCCTATCTCTCTACCCCATCCCAACTTCTAAATTAAATGCCTTTTCCCACATATTTTATTTATTTATTTATTCAGTTGCTTGACTCCCCCCCCCCCTCAAAATAGAAGGAAAAAAAATTCTTTGGCTACTGTTATCATGAAATGCTGGAGATCATAGGTGACTACAAGTATGCCACCTGCATGGCAGAGCCTGGCAAGCTACCTGTGTCGTGATTTGATATGCCAAATACCAGTAACAATTATAGACCTCATTCCCATGACCTGATGGAATGGTTTGAGACTTTTTATGTTCCTGGAGCAAGCAGATGCCCTTGGGCTCTACTAGCATGAGACAGGACATATGGTGATAATACGGGTGCGCTGGGAGCAAATCGATGAACGGGAAGACAGTGATACAGTGATGATCAAACCTTTAATCACTTGTATCTCTTGTCTTCACGTTGGTCATCGATTTGCTCTATCGGGCGCTTGTAATATCTCCATTCATTGAGAATGAGGTCCATTATAGTTACTGTTTTTGGCATATCGAATACACCATGTACCTTGCCAGGCTCTGCCATGGCTCAGGACAGGTCTTCAGGTCCATTGAATACTCATTAGGGGGTCCTGCAGGAGAAATTGTTCCCTTGTGCACGTAGATCTCTGCCATGAGTAGAGGATGAGATCTCCATCTCTCTGGTCGCCCATCTCACTGGGGCCCTCTATGTATCCACTAGTAAATGCCAGTAACTACAATTTGATGTACCAGGAAGAGCGGATAGCAGTGTGTCAGTGTCTCTGAATCACAGCCAACAGCCCCGGAGCAGTTCATGGGCGGCCCCACCTGGCCTCCAGGGAAAGGACAAAGGTAGGAGAGAGGGACCCCAGCTCCATCTCCGTGGAAAGCTTAAATTGAAAACTCATATGCCAGTAGTGTTAAAGAGCTTCTGTAAATTACAGAACAGAGGTCGAAGCGATAGCACAGTGGGTAGGTCTTTGCCTTGCATGCAATCTACCAATGTTTGATCCCCAGCATCCAATATGGTCACCTGAACGTGGCCAGGAGTAATTCCTGAGTATAGAGCCAGAAGTAACCACTGAGCATCGCTTGGTGTGACCCAGAAGGAAAAAGTAGGACAAAGTTCTCAATGCTATAGCACTCAGTATATTAATCACAGTGTATATGTTTGTCCTTTACTAGACTTAGAAAGGTATGTTGGCTGGAGCAATAGTACAGCTGGGAGGGCGTTTGCTTGCGCAGTGACTGACCCAGTACCCGCATATGGTCCTCCAAGCACGCCAGGAGTAATTTCTGAGTGCAGAACCAGGAGTAAGCCCTGAGCATCACCGGATGTGACACCCCAAAATAGTCATAAATTGTTTTCACAGTACATCATTGAATCACTGTCTTCCCGTTCATCATCGATTTGCTCAAGTGGGCACCAGTAACATCTCCATATGTTCTGTCTCATGCTAGTAGAGCCGAAGGGCATCTGCTTGCTTCCAGGAACATAAAGAGCCTCGAACCATTCCCATCAGGTCATGGGAACGAGGTCTATAATTGTTACTGGTATTTGGCATATCAAATGCACACAGGTAGCTTGCCAGGCTCTGCCATGCGGTCAAGAAAGGATTAAATACTCAATGAAGAGTCTCCTTTCTCCACGGATTCGTGGGCAGATCTGGTGGGAAGATCACTTGTATCACTTGTCTCCCCTGTTGTTCATTGATTTGCTCAAGCGGGCACCTGTAACATCACACGTCCTGTCACATGCTAGTGTTGCCCAAGGGCATCTGCTCACTCCAGGAACATGAAGAGCCTCAAACCATTCCTTCAGGTCATGGGAATGAGGTCTATAATTGTTACTGGTTTTGGCATATCAAATACAACACGGATAGCTTGCCAGGCTCTGCCGTGTGGGTGGGATACTCTCATAGTAGCTTCTCATCCCATGCATTTATTGATGAACCGCACAGCCGCAGATGGAGAAAGATCGGCTTTTCTGCTGGGTGGAGCTCTGAAGAGCTGTGGAGTCCGGATGTTCAAAATGGTGGCCCTCATGGTTTGGGGGGTTTCTCTGGCTTCTTGCGAGGTTCTGTTGGGATGGCGGGCCAAGGCTAGAACCCGCCTTCCCACCTCCCAGGCGCCTCATGATCAGCTAGGCACAGCAGAGCCAGCAGCAGCTCTACCCCATGTATCTGAGTCTCTGGATCAGGCATACCTGGGAAAGAAGGTCAAGTAGGCATCCACAAAGAAATCTCCACGAACTGCTTTGGAGAAATAGCTTGGGATCAGAAATTCCAAGTGTACCTCCACATCAGTATTTCTATGGAACAATTGACAGGAACTGGGTTTGGGCAGAAGAACCACAATCTATGGCAAGGAAATTTCTCGGCTATTGTCTAAAAGCCTGGGGAAAAAGTGTTTCCTCCAGGATTTGCGGGTCATTCCTTGGTAGATGTTGCACAAGGGCCTAATGAACTTTATTTGGAATTGATCACTTGTATCACTTGTCTTCCCACTGATCATCAATTTGCTCGAGTTGGCACCAGTAACGCCGCCATTCATTGGGATGATGTCCATTATTGTTACTGTTTTTGGCATATCAAATACACCACTGGTAGCTTGCCAGGCTCTGCTGTGGCTCTGGGTTCAATTTGAAATTGATAGCCCAATTAAAAGATCATCTGACCAAGACTTCCCTCTCATGTGCTCTAGGTGTGCTACTGCACAACTTGTCTTGTGACAATGCTAACATAGATCATCCGAGGACTGTAAGGGAGAAAATCAGCAGGAGGACAATTAGAGGATTATAGTAACGTTTAGTAACACCAAACATAAGCCAAGCGGCACAAATGCTGGCTGACGTCAACCAAGAATGTGGAAAGATAGGTGTACAGCTGAATCTCAACAAAACAATGTTCATGAAAAATGAAATAGTTCCAGAGACCCCATTCACTCTCAATGGAACAAACATCTCTGAATGCAGCAATTATGTGTACCTAGGTTGAGAACTCAACATGATGAACGACCTAAAACCTGAGCTGTGCAAGAGGAAGAGAGCGGAATGGAATGCCTTCAAGAGCATCGAAGAAATAGCTAAAAGGACAAAGAACCTCCGGCTCCGGGCACATCTCTTTGACTCCACTGTTCTCTCTGCATTAACATACGCCTCAGAGACCTGGGCCCTACGAAAGCAGGATGAGAATGCTATTCGGGTCTCCCAAAGAGGAATCGAAAGAGCTATGCTTGGAATATCACACCTCACTCAAGTGAGAGAAGGAATCTGGAGTTCCGACCTCCGTCAACGATCCAGAGTCGGGGACGCTGTCTCGTTTGCCAAGGCATCAAAAATCAGATGGGCTGGATATGTAATGCGATTTGGAGATGACCGCTGGACTAGAGCCATTACCGACTGGATCCCATGGAACGTCAAAAGATCATGTGGCCACCCACTTACAAGATGGTCAGACTTCGCAAGACCCTGAACGAACGGTTTGAGTCTCTTCATACTCCTGAAGCAACCCGATGCCATTGGGCTACACTGGTACGTGATAGGGTCAAATGGAAATATTAGTGGTGCCTGCTCAAGCAAATCAATGAATAACGGATGTCAAGTGATCAAGTGATATTAAGGTTTTCAGTGACCTAGGGTCTGAATCATATAGAATGCAGATGGTGGCCCCGACCCTGAATGGAAAAGAGCAATAATAAAGAGGGAAAAGGATCTGGGAATTCTTTTTATTTATGGCTTTTGGGGATCAGATTCAGCTATGCTCAGGGGTTTCTCCTAGCTCTGCATTCAGGAATTAGTGCAGATAGCAGTGCTCTGGGGACCCTATGGGATGCCAGATATTGAATCAGGGTCTGCTGTGTACAAGGCCAAAGTCCTACCTGCTTTACTATCGGTCTGGCCTCTAGAATTGTTTTAATACAGTAAACCTGCTCATAAACAGAAAGAGTGCCTTAAGGGCAACAATAAGGCCTTCAGTCTGGGAAATCAAAGTATCCAAAACTAATCTGGACTATGTCCCTGCTGTGGCAAAAGCAAACACTGGCCTAGCCAGTGCCGCTCCAGATGCGACAAGAACAGAATGCAGGAAATATACAGCAGGGGAACAGAAACTGGGGCTTTACCCGAGGCCCCTTCAAATCCCCACTGTGGGGCCGGAGCGATGGTCCAGTGGGTAGGGCATTTGCCTTGCATGCGGCTGGCCCATGCCAACCCAGATTCGATCCCCGGCATCCCATATGGTCCCCCGAGCACTGCCAGGTGTGATTCCTGAGTGCAGAGCCAGGAGAAACCCCTGAGCATAGCTGGGTATCACTGTCTTCCCATTCATCATCGACTTGCTCGAGCGGGCACCAGTAACATCTCCATATGTCCTGTCTCATGCTAGTAGAGCCCAAGGGCATCTGCTTGCTCCAGGAACATAAAGAGCCTCAAACCATTCCATCAGGTCATGGGAATGAGGTTATAGTTGTTACTGGTATTTGGCATATCAAATACGATACGGGAGGCTTGCCAGCCTCTGCCGTGTGGGTGGCATACTCTTGTAGTCACTTCTAAATCCAGCATTTATTGATGAACCGTAGTGTGCGAGCCGGCCTGTAATAGGCTCTTCTGCTGGGTGGAGTTCTGACAAGAGGGAAGTCCGGATGTGGAAAATGGTGGCCTTCGTGGAGTGGGGGGATTGTCTGGCTTCTTGCGAGGCTCTGCTGGGGTGGCGGGCCAGGGCTAGAACCCGCCATCCCTCCCGGGTGCCTCGTGAGCAGCTGGGCACAAAGAGAGCCAGTAGTAGCTCTGCCCCATGTCTGTGAGTCTCTGGATCAGCATACCTGGGCCGGACTTGAAAAAGACTGCTGCACGGTGAGTCCGATGGAGCCGGGCTGTAGTAGACTCTTCTGCTGGTTGGAGTTCTGATGAGAGGGAAGTCCGGATGTGGAAAGTGGTGGCCCTCATGGAGTGGGGATCGCCTGGCTTTTTGCGAGGGCTCTGCTGGGGTGGCGGGCCAGGGCTAGAACCCGCCATCTCTCCCAGGTGCCTCGTGAGAGGCTGGGCACAGGGAGAGTCAGTAGCAGCTCTGCCCCATGTCTGTGAGTCTGAAAAATAGCCAGTATGATATTAATGAATGACCAGTTGGCAGCACCAGCTCTGGGATTGTACTGGGGGCTGGAGACAGGGGCTGGGCCACTGTCAGCTGTGCTCAGGGCCAATTTTTTGGTCCATAGTCAGAATGATTTCCAGCGGTAGACACAAACCAGTCCCTGAAATTATTTGCAGTCTGGCATCTCTGCAGAGAACATTCATGAAGAAGTGAGGCTGAGCCCTTGGCATGACTGTAGCTGTGAGGTGCGGATGCAAGCCAAAGACAGCTGCAAGGTCTTTGGCTGGGCAGGTATTCAGCCCACCTTTTCCTGAAGGTGCCCTGGAGTTTGCAGCTTTGGGGACTGGTGATTCCATTGCATTTTAGCTTCTTGGTGTGCATTTCCTCCTAGTTAGTGGCTATGATTTTTCACTGCGCCAACTGCACCAACTCATGTAGTTCTTGAACTCCACGTTCCTGGTCTCTTCTGGTAATATGGCAACACGGACATTTGCCAAGGGTCATAGCTGGGTGTGGCCCAAAAAAGCAAAAAAAAAAAAAAATTCAAATCCCTACTGGGAAGTTCTTTTAGCAGTCCATGCAATCCAACACCCTACACAGCCTCCCTACTAAGACATTTCAGAACTTTCCCTACATTAGGGAGTACTGCAGTAGACCTGCCGAGCAGGAATACAGTTCTGTTGTTCTGTCCCTGCAGCAGGATTACTAAAGTGGAGTCAGAATCCTATGCACCCATTCCTCCCAAGACAACAATACTCATCATAGGCCAAAGCAGCCTTACTAATAAGGCATGCAAACCCTCATTGGGGTCACAGATGAACAATATAAAGGAGAAAAGCTGGTAATGAAGAGCGCTAATCAATCCTACCAAATTTCAGTAGATTACATAGCACAATTATTACTCTCACCATATATTACACTGAAAGATTCATAGCTAAAAGAAATTAAGGAGAAAAGACTGATTTACTGGTATGAGAAAGCTACCTGCCCTGAAAGCATCCTAAAAATAAATGGAAAAACAGTTAAGGGTTTGATAGTTACAGGGTCTGATATTTTTATTAAACCTGAACACTGGCCTCAGGTATGGCCCACCCAGCCTGTTCCTGTGATTTCGTCTGGTTTATGAGGTAGGAAAAGAATACAGCAAAGTCGGGCCGGAGCGATAGCCCAGTAGGGTGTTTGCTTTGCCGTGGCCGGCCTGTGCCGGCCCGGGTTTGATCCCCGCATCCCATATGGTCCCCCAAGCAGCACCAGGAGTAATTCCTGAGTGCAGAGCCAGGAGAAACCCCTGAGCATTGCCGGGTGTGACCCAAAAAAAAAAAAAAAAGAATACAGGAAATTCAACAAATATTAGTATGTGAAGGTCCTGCACAGCAGAAAGGAACCTTAGAACCTTATTCTAACAGCTATTTATGAGGAAGAGACCTTTAGGAACCCTTGAGCACTGCCCAGAGTAACCCCTGAGCACCGCTATGTGTGACCTCCCCAGAAAAGAAAAACCCAAAGTTAATAGGAAAAGTAAGATTTGATAAAGAATACAAACCTTAGTCTGTGTCTCTTGCATATTATTCACTTGCCTGAATTCAAGCATTTCCTTAGGAACCACTGATTCCCTTTGCTTACTTAAAACAAGGGGAAGTTGTGTGCATGCCTGTTGAGCTTCCTAGGGCATGCCGGAACTCCCTTCTGCATATTGGAGAAAGCTTGTTAGAGAAGATATTAAAAAGATCTTATACTTGGAATCATGGCATTAATACCATTAATGGCCACCACAGCACTTACTGAAACTGCCCTTCTAACATGACATCGAAACTGTCTATTCTGGGGCTGGTGTGATAGCACAGTGGATAGGGCGTTCGCCTTGAACATTACCAACCTGGGTTCTATCCCCGGCATCCCATATGATCCCCAGAGCACCACCAGGTGTAATTCCTGAATGCAGAGCCAGGAGTAACCTCTAAGCATTGCCAGCTGCGACCCAAAAAAGAAAAAAAAAAAAACTTTCCATTCTGTAGAGAACTGGCGTAAGAATGCTAAGTTAATTGTGGCATAGTCAACAACCAACTTGTACAAAAATTATCACCCAAATAGCAGACTTGCAACAAGCAGTTGCAAGATGGTCGGACTTCTTCGTCAAGACCCTGATTGAATGGTTTGAGACTCTTCGTATTCCTGAAGTAAGCAGATGCCATTGGGCTACACTGGCATGTGATAGAGTCAAATGGAAATGTTACTGGCACTCACTCGAGCAAATCGACAAATAACGGGATGTCAAGTGATCAAGTGATTTTACTAGTTACTATTTCCTGCTCTTTGATTGTCAATCGCTTAGAGTACTATATAGTGCTTTGGGTTGAATCCAAGTAATCTGCATGTAAAGCATGTCATTTGTGTGCTGAGCTATCTTCCCGTTGTCTTTATTTTTAAATACATTATTCAATTTGTAGTTCAGTGTAGTTACCAACCTATGAAAAACTGTAATTCATGGTGCCTTAATATTAAAAATTATTTCTGCTTTTTTTGGGGTGGTCACACCCAGCAATGCTCAGGGGTTACTCCTGGCTCTGCACTCAGGAATCACTCCTGGAGGTGCTCAAGGGCCCATATGGGATGCTGGGGATCGAACCCAGGTCAACCACGTGCAAGGCAAACACCCTCCCCACTGGACTATTGCTCCGGCCCTTAAAAAAAAATTCTTTAATGTAAAGCAAGAGATTAAATTTATTAATTTTTTTCACCATACTTGGTGTTGTTCAGAGGCTATTCCTGGCTTAGTCCTTGGGGGCCACTCCTGGAAGCTATTGAGTTATCACTTCAGCCTGTGCTTAGAGTTTGTGTTTTAAGTTTGTTCTGTTTCCCTTTTTTTTAGGATTACTCCTGGCTCTGAAGTCAGGAATTACTCCTGACAGTGCTTAGGTTCCCCTTTGGGATGCTGGGATTCAAACTTGGGATGGCCACATGCAAGGCAAGTACCCATTGTACTTGCCTACTAAGGCCTACTAAGTCAGTTTCATGAAGAAATTTTCAGACCTAGGGGCAGGAGCGATAGCCCAGCAGGTAGGGCGTTTGCCTTGCACACGGCCGGCCCATGCCGGCCTGGGTTCAATCCCAGCATCCCAAATGGTCCCCCGAGCACCGCCAGGAGTAATTCCTGAGTGCAGGGGCCATGAGAAACCCCTGAGTGTTACAGAACTCCTCTAAGAACCTCTGCATCTGCACTGGATTGCCTCCTTCAGGTCACTTCGTAGATAAGGGGGTAGTCTAAATGTGGCAGTTTATCGGACCATGTATTCTGTACTGGCTGGTATAAATATTCTCTTATGCTACCACAATCATCGTGGGACTAGCTCGATCTTCTATCACTATCACTATCTTCCCATTCATAATCTATTTGCTAGAGCGGGCACCAGTAATATCTCCATATGTCCTGTCTCATGCTAGTAGAACCCAAAGGCATCCGCTTGCTCCAGGAACATCACTTGATCACTTGATCACTTGAATCCCGTTATTCATCGATTTGCTCGAGCGGGCGCCAGTAACATTTCCATTGGACCCTATCACGTGCCAATGTAGCCCAATGGCATCTGTTTGATTCGGGGAATATGAAGAGCCTCAAACCGTTCCTTCAGGGTCTTAACAAGGAAGTCTGACCATCTTGTAGGTGGGCGGCCACGTGATCTTTTGACATCCCGTGGGATCCAGTCGGTAACGGCTCTAGTCCAGCGGTTGTCTCCAAATCGCATTACATGACCAGCCCATCTGATTTTCGATGTCTTGGCAAACGAGACAGCGTCCCTGATTCTGGAATAGCGACGGAGGTCAGAACTCCGATTCCTTCTCTCACTTGAGTGAGACGTGATATTCCAAGCATAGCTCTTTCGATGCCTCTCTGGGGAGACCCGAATAGCATTCTCATCCTGCTTTCGTAGGGCCCAGGTCTCTGAGGCGTATGTTAATGCAGGGAGAACGGTGGAGTCGAAGAGATGTGCCCGGAGCCGGAGGTTCTTTGTCCTTTTAGCTATTTCTTCGATGCCTTTGAAGGCATTCCATGCCGCTCTCTTCCTCCTGCGCAGCTCAGGTTTTAGGTCGTTCATCATGTTGACTTCTCGACCTAGGTACATATAACTGCTGCATTCAGAGATGTTTGTTCCATTGAGAGTGAATGGGGCCTCTGGAACTAGTTCATTTCTCATGAACATAGTTTTCTTCAGATTCAGCTGTAGACCTACCTTTCCACATTCTCGATCAAAGTCAGCCAGCATTTGTGCCGCTTGGCTAATGTTTGGTGTTATTAGAACGATGTCATCAGCGAAGCGGGAGGTGGTGTAGTTGCCGACCATCTATCTTCACTCCCATTCCTTCCCATTCTAATTGTCTCATGATGTTCTCGAGGGTGGCACTGAAGAGTTTTGGTGAGATGGTATCACCCTGTCGAACCCCTCTTTTGACATCAATGATCACTTCTTTGTAGAATGGTGAGATCCTGGTGGTGAATCCGTAATACAGCTCACGAAGGATCTTGATGTATTGGGTTTGAACACCCTGTTTGGCTAGGGCTTCAATGACTGCTTCAGTCTCCACAGAATCAAAGGCTTTCTGTAAATCAATGAATGTGAGACAGAGCCGTATCTTGTACTCCCTACAAACCTCAATGAGCTTGGTTACTGTGTGGATATGGTCGATTGTGCTGAATCCTTTCCGGAAACCTGCTTGCTCGCATGGTTGTCCTTCATCTAGTGTTCTGCTAATCCTGTTCAGGATGACTCGTGTAAACAGCTTGTAGATGACAGACAACAGGCAGATGGGGCGATAGTTGCCGATGTCGTGAATGTCTCCCCTTCTTGAACAGTAGAACTGTCCTGCTGGTTTTCCATTGGGAGGGCACCTTGCATTCGGACAGGTAGCGTGTGAAGAGCCGAGCTAGTGTATTGATGAGTACCGACGGCAGATTCTTCAGGTGTTTGGGTCTGACTTTGTCTGGGCCTGGTGCTGTTCCCTTCTTTACCGATGAGATGGCATGTAGGATTTCAGAAGGGAGAACATTGGGAATGACATATCCATCCTGTGGAATTTGGTATGTGGGCAGGTGGATGTGGCTATCAAAGAGATTTGAGTAGAAGTCCTGGATAATCTTCTCCATTGCCTTTCTGGAAGATGTGATAGATCCATCAGGGCGTCGGAGGGCAGTCATCTTGGTCTTATAGTTGGTGAAGGACAGGCGGGCAGTGCGAATACTTTTCCCGGCTTCTGCTGCATCTTCCAGTATTTCTGCTCTTCTGTCTTTGAGGTCTGCTTTTATCGCTTCTCTGCACTGTTTAGCAAGCTTGGACGTTAGCATTTGGTCTCCTGATGCTCGCGCCTTGCCACGTTGGCGAATGAGCTCAAGAGTTTCTGAAGACAAGCGTCCTTTTGTGTCTTTCTCTCTCTCGGCATTCTTCGCACAATCATGGAGGTGCTGAACCAGTCGGTTGTATTCTTCATCGATGTCATCAATGATGGTATCTTCCCATGTTGCCGCAATGGTGCCAAAGAGTTCCCAGTTGGTGGTCGTTCTGGGAGTTCTCTTCTTAAACTTTGCAGCTTTTTCTCCCCGTTGAGGGAAGTAGAATTTTGCACGAAGTAGACGGTGGTCCGGTCTTTATGTTCCTGGTTAAACTGCTTAACCAGGAACATAAAAGAGCCTCAAACAACTATATTAGGTCATAGGAATGACCTAATATAAATGTTACTGGTATTTGGCATATCAAATACGACACGAGCAGCTTGCCAGGCTTGCTGTGGCTAGCTAGATCTTACCAGCATATTTGCCTGGCCACGTTGGATCCCTAAGTAATTAGACCAGAGAGAAATGCTGTTTGCCTCCAAGCAAGCAAGCATGGCTCCCTGATAACTCAAACCAACTAAAATATAAAACCAATGTGAAGTAGACGAGACTAGTGAAGGCTTGGAGAAATATTTAACTGGCATTTTTATTAGTCTTTGGTACAGAGACATGCCATATCAGAAACCCCTTCTCTACCCTATAAAGGCATTTCCAGGCAGATCCTGGCTCAAAACATTAGAATATAATAGGGCCTAGGTGAGGTGCTGGGAGAAATTACCTAAGGTCATTTAACCTTTCCTGCTTCCCATAATAGTGGGAGGTCTGAGTTGCAAAGGTATATAACCAGCCTGCTTCCTCTCTCTCTCTCTCTCGCTCTATTTTCCTCTTTTTGCCATTTTGGCTTCCCTTGGCATTTTGTTTCTCAGTCCTCTCCATTCTCTGTTGGGCCTCAACACGTGGTGGCAGCCATCTTGGTCTACACCTGGCTGGGGCCTAGCTGGGAACCCAGAGTCCAGAGGTTTTCCCTGCTCTTGGTTTGTATATTGGAACCTGTGATAGTAAAGCCCTTTTAAAACTGCATCGGATTCCTGAGTCTTCATCCATTCCCCACAGGCTTGAAGGTAGAAGGAAACTTGCTTCCGGCACTGTCAGGGACCCCGGGCTTCCCCAACACCAGAGCATTGCCGGGTGTGACCCAAAAAAGCAAAAAAAAAAAAAAAAAAAAAAAAAAAGAAAGAAAGAAAAAAGAAAAGAAAATTTTCAGGCCTACTAAGTTTCATGAAGAAATTTTCAACCCTCTGGCTCCCTCACCTTGCTGCTTTGTGTCCATGCTTCATCAGATTCCTCCAGTGTCATCTAATTTAGGTTTGATGGTTATCCTTCGGTGATTCATGAACGCTGGCCGAGATGCAAAACGTGTCTAAATAAGAGAGAAAAAAGAACTACAGGGCCTTGGAATGTTTGGTGCCTGGCACCACAAGGTCCCTTGGCACCACGGCAACGACCTCCAGCACCATCAGGAGAAGTCCCGAATGTTGGCGCTTGTGGACCCAAGAACAAAAAGCAGCCAAAAAAAGAATAAAGGAAGAAAAGCAAAGCGAAAAGGGTGTCTGGGCAGGGACGCAGCTCACTGAATCAGTTGGCTTGTGGTCCCCGGGTTCTGTGCTGGCAGCGGCGCCCCAGAGTTGGTCTCTCAGGCCGGCAGGTGAGGAGGCTTGGGGGTCTTTTCTCAGGGCATTCGGTTCCGGACCCTGCTGTTATGGCGGGACTCTGAAGTGAAGGGTCTGGCGTTCCTGACCAGGGCTGGTCTCTCAGGCCGGCAGGTGAGGAGGCTTGGGGGTCTTTCCTCAGGGCGTTCAGTTCCGGACCCTGCTGTTATGGCGGGACTCTGAAGTGAAGGGTCTGGGGTTCCTGACCAGGGTTGGTCTCTCAGGCCGGCAGGTGAGGAGGTTTGGGGGAGGGGGTCTTTCCTCAGGGCATTTGGTTTTTCGATCGCCCTGAGGAAAGACCCCCAAACCTCCTCGCCTGTTAGAGCGGGTCTCTGACGTGACGTGTCAGCGGCCCTGAGGTCGGGCCACCCTGACCCCTCTCTGGCGACCATACCTGGGCTTCTCAGGGAGAGGCTGGGCTGCCTAAAGCTGAGGGGAACTGGCGGTTCTTGGAGTATTTGGGTGGTCTAAGCATCAGATCTCCTGTCTCCCTTGGGTGTCTTGGAAGCTGCGGTACTTGCGGGGTGTCGCTGGGCGGAGTCTCCCGGCTCCAAGCGCGGCTCCTACAGGGGAGCGAGTGCTCAGCCAATCGGCGTCCAGGAATTGCGGAAGGGGCGGGGCATACCGGAGTCTTGCCTGTCAGTCTACCGGGCTTCCCCTGTCAAGAATCCTGGAAATCGTGGAGGGTTCCTTAGCTACGCAAGAACTACTTGGTGCAGGAGCCCGGGTTGCTCACCTCGTGCTCTGGGTTTGCGTGCTGGGGATCGTGCTAGCGCGGCATGGAAACAACATTTTCTAGCTATTTTTTAATTTTTGAAGTGTCTTCTCTAAGATTTACGTTTCTCATTTTCTTCTATTTTCGTCAGAAATAATTTAATAAATTTTTCGTGGGCTAGCAGCATCTTGCACTGCTACATTCCTATACACACATACGCCTTGTATCCACGTACAACTGTAAGAGCATACCAACAAGCAACTGGCTATACAAAGTTGAATTGACACAGTAGGTTATTTTTATTCTTTTTTAAAAGGCACTTCGTTTTTCTCTCTTTTTTAAAAGACACTTTTCACTATGTGATACGTATGAGGTAGATATGTACTTTCTCAGTGGAGCCATTATTAGAGCCACTTATCTGCATCCCTTCTTGCTATGTCAAAGAGGCACCTCAGGGCTTTTCTTAGGTCCAGGAAAAGATCCTGTCTCTGATACAGCAGGAGCTAAGGAGGAAAGCACCAGGTCTCAGGTAGCTAACCACATCCAAGGAATAGGTAGCCAATCAGAATGTAGAAGGGGATAGCTGGGGGTGGGATTTGGCAGCAAATAAAAGGCAAGGGTCTGTCTGTCTGTCTGTCTCTCTCTCTCTCTCTCCTCCCAACCAGCTCCCTCCTCTCTCTGTGTGGGGGGCTCCCTCTCTCTGTGTGTGGGGGCTCTCTCCCCGTGGCACTCTCTCCCCGTGGCACTCTCTCCCCGTGGCACTCTCTCCCCGTGGCACTCTCTCCCCGTGGCACTCTCTCCCCCGTGGCACTCTCTCCCCCGTGGCACTCTCTCCCCCGTGGCACTCTCTCCCCGTGGCACTCTCTCCCTGTGGCACTCCCCTCCGGGGTCGTGTGCCTCAGTGCCTGCCTCTCCCCCTGTGTGTGTGTGTGTGTGTGCGCCTCAGTGCCTGCCTCTCCTCCTGTGTGTGTGTGCCTGTGTGCCTGCCTCTCCCCCCTGTGTGTGTGTGCCTGTGTGCGTGCCTCTCCCCCCTGTGTGTGTGTGCCTGTGTGCGTGCCTGTCTCTCTCTGTGCGCGCGCGTCTCTCTCTGTGTCTCTCTGTCTCTCTCTGTGTGCGACTCCTATCTCGGTGTGAATGTCTCTCTCTCTCCGTGTGCGTGCCTCTCCCCCCCTCCCTCCGCGGGTGCGTCTCCCTCTCCGTGTGTGCGGGGGGGGGGGGGGGCCTGCGTGTGCGGGGGGGGCCTGCGTGTGCGGGGGGGCCTGCGTGTGCGGGGGGCCTGCGTGTGCGGGGGGGCCTGCGTGTGCGGGGGCCTGCGTGTGCGGGGGGGGCCTGCGTGTGCGGGGGCCTGCGTGTGCGGGGGGCCTGCGCGTGCGGGGGGCCTGCGCGTGCGGGGGGGCCTGCGCGTGCGGGGGGGCCTGCGCGTGCGGGGGCCTGCGCGTGCGGGGGGCCTGCGCGCGCGGGCGCGTGCGGGGGCCTGCGCGTGCGGGGGGGCCTGCGCGTGCGGGGGGGCCTGCGCGTGCGGGGGGCCTGCGCGTGCGGGGGGCCTGCGCGTGCGGGGGCCCGCGCGTGCGGGGGGGGGCCTGCGCGTGCGGGGGGGGGCCTGCGCGTGCGGGGGGCCTGCGCGTGCGGGGGGCCTGCGCGTGCGGGGGGGGGGGGCCTGCGCGTGCGGGGGGGCCTGCGCGTGCGGGGGGGCCTGCGCGTGCGGGGGGGCCTGCGCGTGCGGGGGGGGGGCCTGCGCGTGCGGGGGGGCCTGCGCGTGCGGGGGGGGGGGGGGGCCTGCGCGTGCGGGGGGCCTGCGCGTGCGGGGGGGCCTGCGCGTGCGCGGGGGCCTGCGCGTGCGCGGGGGGCCTGCGCGTGCGCGGGGGGCCTGCGCGTGCGCGGGGCGCCGCGTGCGCGGGGGGGGGCCTGCGCGTGCGCGGGGGCCTGCGCGTGCGGGACCTGCGCGTGCGCGGGGGGCCTGCGCGTGCGCGGGGGGGCCTGCGCGTGCGCGGGGGGCCTGCGCGTGCGCGGGGGGCCTGCGCGTGCGCGGGGGGGCCTGCGCGTGCGCGGGGGCCTGCGTGCGCGGGGGGCCTGCGTGCGCGGGGGGGGGGGGCCTGCGTGCGCGGGGGGCCTGCGTGCGCGGGGGGGGCCCTGCGTGCGCGGGGGGCCTGCGTGCGCGGGGGGCCTGCGTGCGCGGGGGGCCTGCGTGCGCGGGGGGGCCTGCGTGCGCGGGGGGGCCTGCGTGTGCGGGGGCCTGCGTGTGCGGGGGCCTGCGTGTGCGGGGGCCTGCGTGTGCGGGGGGGCCTGCGTGTGCGGGGGCCTGCGTGTGCGGGGGGCCTGCGTGTGCGGGGGGGCCTGCGTGTGCGGGGGGCCTGCGTGTGCGGGGGGCCTGCGTGTGCGGGGGGGTCAGCGTGTGCGGGGGGCCAGCGTGTGCGGGGGCCTGCGTGTGCGGGGGGCCTGCGTGTGCGGGGGCCTGCGTGTAAAATGAGGCTAAAAAACGTTGGACACAATTTCATGACTAAGTCCCTTCTGCACCCTTTCCCGCAGGCAAACTCTCATAAAAAAGAAGCATGCACTACTCAAATCCGACAAACCAAACTTGCCAAGAACCTTGTGCAACCATCAATAACCTTGGCTACACCGCCAGCGGCCCCAATTCACAGTTCTGAAAACCAATGCAGCAAAAAAAAAAAAAAAAAAAAAAAAAAAACCAATCAGAGGCTGAGCAGCTCAGAAGATGCTCTGGTGACCTCCCCTGGATGCCGAGAACCTGGCCAGGACAGCTCAGCAAGGCTGGGGAGCCCATGTGGACTTTGCCCCTGGTGCATTCCGCGCATTTCCCCTAGCTGAGAAGCCCTTAGCGCGAGACACGCCCCCCCACCCCCACACACACACCTGCCCAGCACTGCACCACCAGCACCTCGGTGGCCTGGCCGCGGTGCCCCAGCTGCCTGTGCTAGGGGGCTTGTCGCACTCAGCCAAAGCGCAGCCAAACGCCAGCTCTGATGCGCACCCCCAGATCTTGGGGTGGGGGTTAAAGAAGCAGGAGCTGGGCAGCTGCAGGGGCGGGCAGGAGAGCGGATCTGCTGGGGGGGAGGGTGCCACGGCTCCCGAGGCACTGGCTCGCTTAGCATGAAAGTGCTCACTGGGCCAGGGGATGGCTTTGGTACTTCCCCCTAAAAAGGGACAGTTACCAGACGGTGCTTCCCCTAAAAAGGGACTGTCGCCAACAAAGCCCCCTAGAATTCCTTTGGATGTTTCTAAGAATGCTTGGTGTGCAATTAGAGCACTTGTTTATGCTGAAACTTAGACTCTGAGTAATGAAGAGACTGGACAAAGAGAAAAACCTGTGGCAACCGTAGTTTTCATTATACACAATTATAGCATAAAACAAAGATAGTAAAAAAATGCCAGCCCGCGCAGTGTCTGGCTGCCAAGGCCTGAGCTGGTCTCAGGTCCTTGATAAGGAAAGGCCCGTGGCCTTCAGGCCTTTGCTTCCCATCATTAGCGGGAAGGGAGAATTCTTGACCTATGGGTCCAGGCGACTGGCTACCCCCTGTTGACGGGAATGCAGTGATTAGCCTCCCTAAACCTCCTGTGTGAAAAATAATTGGGCCTGTTAAAGTTAACACTTTCTAATACAAAATCTTAATAATCTTACAATAATAAACTCTGCATAGAAGTTTCTATTTAGGAGTAGGTTAAGTTAATCTATAATATGTGCATAGAGCTAGTAAGTAATTCTATGAATATCAAAATTAAAAAAATATGTATCTTGGGGCCGGAGCGATAGCCCAGCAGGTAGGGAGTTTGCCTTGCACGCGGCCGGCCTGTGCCGGCCTGGGTTCGATCCCGGCATCCCATATGGTCCCCCGAGCACCGCCAGGAGTAATTCCTGAGTGCAGAGCCAGGAGAAACCCCTGAGCATTGCCGGGTGTGACACAAAAAAAAAAAAAAAAGCAAAAAAAATGTATCTTACTTAAGGCAAATATGAAAGTATGTAAAAACAAAAAGGCGTCAGAAAAACATGTCTGAAAAACAGGTGCAGGCAAGCAGGCAAAAGGTGGTCATATGTGGCAGACACGAGAAACTCCTTTTGTTGTTGAAAAATGTCTCCTTTGCTAAAAAATAACTGGTGTAATCTTGTGTCTGTGCATTTCTTGAACATAAAAAGAAAAGTTTTGCCTTCAGTAAACGGCAGCAGCAGCATTTGACCTCCCTTGTGTCTGTGCCTGTCTGTCCATTGCGTCGACGTTCCTGTTCTCCTGACTTCCTCAGCTGGTTACCCCCGAGACTTAGAGCTCACACCGACTGAGCGGTCTGCGGCAGAGAGGGTGTCGCAGATGTATTTTAAAAAAAAGAATGAAGCCAGGAACCCTCCCTGGTAAGGCAAGGGAAAGTCAATCTCCACCCACCCTGAAATCTGGGGACAGAAGTCTAAGGCAGACAGCAGGACCTAGCTTTCATGTGGACATGAGCCAGGTGTGCTTCTGCTGACCCAGCAACCAGCCTGCACATCAATGGGAGACCCCGACCCAGGCACAGCAGGATCCAGGCAGAGGGTCTCCCATCCAATGCACATGGGGGAGGCAGGAAAACTTCAGGTGGAGGAGTTGAGACTGGAGTGAGGGGGACTCCCCCACGAACTGGAAGCAGCCTGGCCAATGGTGGACAGGGACGAAGGGATCCATCACCTTATCACAGGACCTGGCCTTGGACCTGCAGGATGTAGCCGGGCCCTCTAATAACATGATCAGTTGCTGGCAGAAGCAGGACAGGTTAGGAGTGGCCTCCTGCCCCCTGTCCACACACATAACAGCCAGTTAGACTCTGAAGGCCCTTTGCCCATCAGGTAAAGGGCACACCCACCCTCCCTCCCCGGCTGTTTTCTGTGGGTCTTATGATTAGGGTCTCCCCAACAGTTCCACCTGGACCTCATCTTCTACCCCGAGCTCAGGAAGCCCTTTAAAGACAAAGGTCTGGCCTCCCCCTGGCCTTTGCTGTCTGGAGCCGATTTCCCGAACCTGAAAGGAAACTGAGGCAAATGGGATATTATTAGGAAGGTGGTAATTAGGGTAAGAAACACAACACGGGGCCGGAGCGATAGCCCAGTGGGTAGCGCATTTGCCTTGCACGCGCAGGCCCATGCCGGCCGGGTTCGATCCCCAGCATCCCATATGGTCCCCCAAGCACCGTTAGGAGTAATTCCTGAGTGCAGAGCCAGGAGTAACCCCTGAGCATCGCCGTGTGTGACCCAAAAAAGTTAAAAAAAAAACACACACAACACACACACACACAACACAAGCCTGCAACACTCAGCAAGGCGTGAAAGTGGAAGGGAAATCAAAGGGGGCACGGTCAGCTGAGAAAAATTTCCCCAGCAGCGAAGGGGAACTTGCTTAAAGGCCAAACTGAAGATGCTCCTCCAGGCAAGGCCCAGAGGCAAGGGGCGGAGTGCAGGGAGCAGCATCTTAGGGGGCGCCAGCAGCACCCACACACGCAAGGAAACCTCATGTGAGGGCAGCTCCTGGGAGATGGGAGAGACCACTTTGAGGGGGCACCTTCCAGAACTGGGAGAGGCGGGATAGGACCCTCAGGGTACACTCCTGCAGGGGACCCACCCCCAGAGAAAGTCAGGAATCTATCCAGTGGTGCCGATCAGTGATTCAGGCTTGTACTGGACCAACACAGGGGGTCCCATGACACCCCCAAGCAGCAATCTGAACTCCCTCCCTGCCAACCCCCTGGGACTGCCCAAGTTCTAGCTTCCTATTCCCTTCCTATCCACCCTCAGTACCTGAGACTTCCTGTCCCCCCTCCTTCCATCAATCCTGGAGTTCTCATACGAGCCTGATTAAGAAGCACAAAATCCTTCTCCTGCCTCAGAACCTCTGCTGGAGGCACTGCCAGGCCCTTTTGCGCCCCAGAAACAAAGAGGGGTACCGAGTGGGCTAGTGAGGCAACCCGCATCGCCTCAGTATGTTTCAGGCCGAATTTCGCAGACCACACTCCCCAAACCCCCCAGTTTTCTCATCCAGCCAAAGCAGGTGCCTCACCTGGAGAGCAGCCTTCACGTAGAGGCACCCACTCTGGTAGTGCAAACATCATCCCTCATCAGCGGGCACGAACCTCTGGCAGCGCTGCTCCTGGAACTTTCTAAGCAGTCTACACTCCTCTTCCGTGGCCAGGGCCCAGGGAAGACAGTCTCCTGCAGACGCAACATCCAACAGGGCAGCTGCCCACGTTGTTCTCTTGGAGCCTTAGGAGGTGCCTGGAAACACAAGCAGATTCCCACTAAGGCCAGTAAAGCTGGTTCTGCCCAGAGGTATTTATGGGATCTGAACTCCCCAGGGGCTGTTTCTGGAACTCCGTGGTTCTCACACATACATTGGAATCATCTGGAAGTACCTCATTAAGGCAAGATTGCTGGGCCCCTTCTCCAGGTCTCCAGGCCCATGAGTCTCAATGAAGATGGAATTTGTTCCAGGTGCGCCACGGCCCGCACATCGGAAGGGCCAAGGCCTCCCTCAGGTGGAGCTGGGATTCCGGAGAAAGCATGGATAGTACATGGTGATCCCTCAGGATTGGATAACACAGTGGGTTCCCTTGGTTCTGAAGGGCTCTTGGGAGCAGGCCCAGCTGATGGGACCACCCAGGAGAGGGGGTGGATGGAAGAGAAAAGGCCCTGGAAGATAGAACACTTGGGGTCCAGGCTTAGCTGCCACTAGCTTTGTTGGGGACCCTGGTGAATCTCTTACTGGCGGTGGCCATCTCTGCCGTTAATTCAGACTCTTACTGAGAGCCTGATGTCGGGGTGACGAGGGCAGGGAGCACTGTGCTAGGTAGCGGGGTTGATGGGTAAAGACTCAGACTTTAGCTGCTGGTGGCAGATGTAGAACAAATCCCCAGATCTGTGTGGAGACTGTGGGAGCAGCAGAGCACCTCCCTTCCCTTTGGGCATGCCTGCCCCTGGGATCTGAAGCTTATGGCCAGCAGCTGGAGGAAAAGGCCTGCCCACTCACTTGGGGGCTAGCAGGTGCCCAGTGTTGGCATCCAAGCGACAGCCACTTCAGGGGAGTCAGGCAGCTCCTGAAACTGGATGTGAAACCAGCCTTTCAAATGCCTCCTCCTCGGCCCTTCGAGACTGGAGATCAGAAGGGGTGATGGCATCATTGTTCACTCTGAAATTATTTCGGGTTCTCCACATGCAGGATAAGGTACTGATGCCCAGACCCCACCCCAGCTCTACTGAAGCTAACTCAGAGCAGGACCCTGTATCAGAAAGTTCCCAGGGCGGAAGTCTCGGCTGCAGGGTAAGAATTTCCACAGAGACCCAGCAGGGCAGCAGGCAGCTCCAGACAAGAGAGGTATTCCAGAAGGGAACGTCCTGGGTGGATTGACAAGAGTTGCTGGAGAGAAGGAAGGTATTTGGGACCTCATTTGCCAATAGAGAGATTAGGGTTTTTCTTCAGGGTGATGGGGGAGCCGCTGAAGGTCTCTGAGTAGGGGAAATGTGTGGGTTTATTTATTTATTTATTTGTTTATTTATTTATTTAGCTTTTTTTGGGTCATACCCGGTGACGCTCAGGGGTTACTCCTGGCGATGCTCAGGGGACCATATGGGATGCCAGGGATCGAACCCAGGTCGGCCGCGTGCAAGGCAAACACCCTACCGGCTGAATGTGTGGGTATTTGAAAGGAGGGGAGTTCTTTCAAAAACCACACCAGGAGAACCCACACCAGGTTGTCATCATGAAGCTACTCCTGGCTTTGCACTCTGGGGACTGTATGTAGGTGCCAGGGATCGGCCCTGGGAGGGACAAGATGTGATCAAAATCAACCAGCAAATTTAGTTTCTCTCTGCCTTTTTTTGACCTCCTCCAAGATTGTATTGCTTCCATCTCGTGACTCAGGAGTTTGAGCCCCAGGAACCCCTTCTGTTCGACAATGTGACCTGAGTGGTGTTGGTGGAAGGGATTTCCCGAAACAGAGATCAGAGAAGATGGTTGTCAAAATCCACTCCTAGCCCTTTGCAAGCATTAACATTGTACTATGCAGCCCTGGATAAGTTGATTAGCCTCTCTGAACACTTTCGGTCCAAGGTGACCCCTCCAGACTACCTAGAAACACACTGACAGTGTACATAGGTGTGCTCTGAGAAGCAAAGGCAGGCCCAGACTCAAGCACACTTAAGATTCCTTTGCTTCACCCGGTGGGGGCAGGAAGAGCGAGTAATTGTATGACAGGAGAATATTTAAGCAAGATTATTTCCTGTTAAGCCCCCAAACCCCCAACATGGGTAAGGGTGAGATATTACTTCCTGTTAAGTCCTCAAATCCCACCCCCAAAATGGGTAAGGACGAGAGGAGTAAGCACAACTTTTTTTTTTCTTTTTTGGGTCACACCCAGCAATGCTCAGGGGTTTCTCCCTGGCTCTGCACTCAGGAATTACTCCTGGCGGTGCTCGGGGACCATATGGGATGCCGGGATCGAACCCAGGCCGGCACAGGCCGGCCGTGCAAGGCAAACACCCTACCCGCTGAACTATGGCTCTGGCCCCCAAGCACAACTATTTTTTTTTATCATTCCAAGCTCAAGTGTGAGAAGGCGTTGCAAGGGTGATGTGGGCTAGAAAGCAGATTAAACATTAATAGCCGCCAGATTAATACTGCAGGATGGGCCAGCCACAGGGATGGAGGCAAGACCCCAGGGTACCCCTCCCAGATGTCAGCTACCTGGAAAAGTGAAATCTCACCATGGCTCTGAGTGGAACTGCGTGAGAAGGGAGGGGCTGCCCCCTTCCCCCAAGCTTTTCCACTTCAGAATCTGAGCCTGCACAGGTGGTGCTGCCCCTCTGAACATCACTGATGCTGATTCATCAGTGCAAATTAGGTTGAACTGGGCCCCTGACCTGTGTCCTTAACACATTGCTCTCATCAAGTCATCAGCAGAGGACAGTGTTGTAAGTCTGAGAAAAGGAAGAAATCAAAGAGTCATTTTAGTAAGCTTCCAGGGGCTTACTAAAAAGCTTCCAGGAAGCTTTTAGTAAGCTTCCAGGGGCTTATAACTTTTTTTTAAACTTTTCAAAGTTTTTTTTTTTTAATGTAGGACCAGAAGGACTTGTCAGTGGCTGGAATCTACTGCAAGTGTGTGGAAGTCAGAGGTTAGGTAAGACAGAGAAGGGAGCAGTGTGCTAATAATTGTTGGAAATGGAGTGACAGTACAGTGGGAAGGGCATTTGCCTGCACGCAACTGGCCCAAATTCAATCCCTGACATCCCATGTGGTCCCCAGCACCATCAGGAGTACTTCCTGAGTGCAGAGCCAGGAGTAAGCCCTGAGCACTGCCAGGTGCACCCCACCCCACCCCATAAAACAAAAAACTAAATAGAAGAAAAATAAGCAGCTTTCTTGGAACACACTTGGCACCCAACATCTCCTGACCAGCACAGCCCCTCCTGGGTCACTCCCCTGACCCCAGATGTGTCCTGAGAGCCTTGGGGCCCTACTGAAGTCACCTCCTCCAGAGGTCTCAGTCTCCTTTAGCAGCACCTACCCACCCCGCTAATTTTGCTACTGAGATCAAAGGTCATAGTCTCCCCTTGCCTTGCCTCATTTTTTTTCTATTAAATATGTTTTTAGTTGGAGGCCTGGAGCAATAGTACAGTGGGTAGGGCACTTTCCTTGCAGGTCGTAAACCCAGGTTTGGTCCCTGGCTCCCCCATAGGGACCCCAAGTCCCACCAGGGGTTATCTTTGAGCACAGAGCCAGGTATAAGTCCTGAGCACAGCTAGGTGTGACTTTAAAAAAACAAAGTCAAAAATGAAAAATATTTTAGAACTTTGTGTTGAATAATTTAATGGTATATAAAACCAACTTTTTTTTAAAACTTTTCAAAGTTTTTTTTTTTAATGTAGGACCAGAAGGATTTGTCAGTGGCTGGAATCTACTGCAAGTGTGTGGAAGTCAGAGGTTAGGAAAGAGAGAGAAGGGAGCAATGTGCTAATAATTGTTGGAAATGGTAATGCCAGTCTAGAACTGAGCATTGAATGTAGGCAAAAGTATACATGATAACTCTTAAATGTATGTATGCAAGCCACAATGTGTAAGAGGGAGGAGAGAGAGAGAGAGAGAGAGAGAGAGAGAGAGAGAGAGATGAGGGCAAAGTGCCTGCATAGAGTGGGGGGAGGGGGAGGGAATCAGGGAACATTAGTGGTGGGAAATGTGCACATTGGTGGAGGGATGGGTGCTAGAACACTATATGACTAAAACCCATCATGAACAGCTTTGTAATTGTATCTCTCACAGTGGTATAATTTTTAAAAATGTATTTAAAGCACCATAATTCATAACACTGTTCATGAAAGGGCTTTATGCATCCGATGTTCCAATCCCACACCCCACCAGAGAATCTCCTTCCCTCCACCATTGTCTCAGGATCCCACCTTCCACACACCGTCACCCCCATCCCAATTTTAGTTGACCCAGTTCTGGAGACCAATTCTCAGCTGTTCTGTGTTTTGTTTGTCTTTTGGGGGCACATTCAGCGATTCTCAAGGGTTACTCCTGACTCTGTGCTCAGGTGTTGGGTCTGGCTGGATTTCAGGGCTGTCCAGAGTCCCCAGCAGTATTTGGGTCCATTGGACTGCCCAGACTCCTCACTCCCTCTGATTCCCTGAGCCAAACAAGAGCCTCTTTTATATTTTTCCAAGGCATAGGGTCTGGCTTTTCAAAAGCAGGTGGCAGGACTTTTACAAAAGATGGGGACTCCACCCCAGCTAACTGGGGCTAGAGTGGAATGTTGTTTTCTCTTCACTTGAGCCTTTATTGGAGGCTAAAATAAAGATATAAGCCTGTCCCTCTTAGTATATCCATACACAGGATGAAAGCCTGTGTATGGATACTATATCCATTTCACAGGATGAAACCTCACTTATTTCAGTGAGGTTTCTAGTCGTTTTGTATGGATATAGTAAGAGGGACAGGCTCTCATCCTGTGACTTTTCCTGGGGAGGTCACACTATATAATCCACACTGCATTCCTCTCACCAGATTGATGGTTCCACCCCTCAGGGTCCTCATCAATTTCTTTAGACAAACACAGAGTTCCTTCTGTGACCTTGCTACTTTAGCTTAGGTTCAGAACAAAAACTTGCATTTTAGTTGTCCATATCGAAGTCAGGGTGGTCTCTCTGGCTCCATCCAGACCCATGGTGGGACCCTTTATTGGGGTGTGAGAACTTAGAATCAATCTACAGGCAACTGAGGTATTTATTTAAGAAATGCCTTGTTTGCCCAGGAATAAGAAATTAGCCTTAAGTGTCTTCCTGTATCTATACAAAAAGAGCTAAGCTCCAATATAAAAGCAAGTAAGGGGCAGGAGGTAAAGAGAAAAAGCAACATTTCAGCAAAACACTGCAGCTTGCTAGACAATTGACAGCTGCTGAATAGGAGATGCTGTAAACAAAAGGAACCCAACACTCTGGAATCACTCCTGGGGTGCTCAGGGGACCATTTTCCATTCAGGGGATGGAATCCAGCTCAGCCACATGAGGCAGGTGCCCTCCTCACTCTCTCTCCAACTCCTCTGCTGAGCGCTGGAGAAAAGTTCCCGCCTGACCACAGTTCACAGCCCTGCCTGCCAGTTTCACTCTTTCTCTCTTTCTTTTCCTTCCTTTCCTTCCTTTTCTCCTTTTCTTTAGATTTCTCTCCTTTCTCCTGCCCTCCCTCCCTCCCTCCCTCCTTCCCTCCCTCCCTTCCTTCCTTCCTTCCTTCCTTCCTTCCTTCCTTCCTTCCTTCCTTCCATTCCTTTTCATTCCTTCTTCCTCTTATACAAAATAGCCAGAATCTGGAAACAATCAGAGTGCCCAAGAATTGATGACTGGGTAAAGAAACTGTGGTACATCTACACAATGGAATACTATGCAGCTGTTAGGAAAAATGAAGTTATGAAATTTGCCTATAAATGGATGGACTTGGAGAGGATCATGTTGAGTGAAATTATCCAGAAGGAGGGGCCAGAGCGATAGTCCAGCAGGTAGGGTGTTTGCCTTGCACGCTGACAGCCTCTGCAGACCTGGGTTCGATCCCCGCATCCCATATGGCTCCCCGAGCACTGCCAGGAGTAATTCCTGAGTGCAGACCAGGAGTAACCCCCAAGCATTGCTGGATTGCCGGGTGTGACCCAAAAAGCCAAATAAATAAATAAATAAATGAATAAATAAATAAATAAAAAGTAATTATCCAGAAAGAGAGAGACAGAATGACTGCATTTATTTGTATGACATAAATATATATAGGACCAGCCTATCACAGCCCGGCTCAAGTGACCACTTGGTTCATCAAAAAATTCTGGATTTAGAGATGACTACATGAGTATTACGCTAGCCGCACGGCAGAGCCTGGCAAGCTACCCGTGTTGTATTTGATATGCCAAATACCAGTAACAATTATAGACCTCATTCCCAGAACCTGATGGAATGGTTTGAGGCTCTTTATGTTCCTGGAGCAAGCATGTGCCCTTGGGCTCTACTAGCATGAGACAGGACATATGGAGATGTTACTGGTGCCCACTTGAGCAAATCGATGATGAACGGGAAGACAGCGATACAGTGATACAGTGATACATATTATGATACCAATATCCAAGGTCAGGTGAAACATGGGTCAGGAGGTCTTGTCAAAGTTTGAAATGATCACAAATATGTGAGAGTCAGAGGCTAGGAAAGACAGAGAATGGAACAGTGTGCTAATAATTGTCGAAAGTGCTAATACCAACCTAGAACTGAGCATTAAATACAGAAAACATATACACATGACAACCTCTTAATGTATGTATTGTAATCCACAATGTGGAAGGGAAGGAAAAGAGAAAGAGATAGAGAGAAAGGGAAAGAAATAAAGAACCTGCCACGGAGGCAGGCTAGGGAGGGGGAGGAATTGGGGACATTGGTGGTGGGAAATGGGCACTGGTGGAGGGATGGGTGCTGGAACACTGTATGACTAAAACCCAAATATGAACATCTTATGTACATCTTTGTAATTGTATATCTCACGGTGGTATAATAAAATATTTTTTTTAAAAAAGTGAGACTATCAAAGGAAAGGTGTCCGCTCTCTAAGACATTCATGTGAGCCTTTGTCTTTACAGGGTTACATGATGAAAAAGGGCCACAAACAGAAACATTGGACTGAGCGCTGGTTTGCACTAAAACCCAACATTATTTCTTGTTATGTGAGTGAGGATCGGATAGATAAGAAAGGAGACACTGTCTTGGATGGGAGCTGCTGTGTGGAAGGCTCCTGGGCCTTCTGTGCGTGGTTTGTCTGTTGTTGCCCCCTGCTGCCTTTTGCGGCACCACAGTTCTATAATTTCTGAACCAAAAATGACAACTGGCGAAACTGCTTGTTTCACTTTATTCTTGTAGACATAGTGCAGGGACTAAATCTCATTAATTTCTACGTATCAGTAAATTCCTTTTGCAATTCATGGATTCATTCAGGAAAACAAAGCATGCTTGGAGACACAAGTGGATCAGACGATAGGGACCGTTTTGAGTGAAATAAAAGAAATGAGGGTTTGGTTTTTTTGAACTGCCTTTCCTAGTAATTTCTGTGAAGAAGCAACTTCACATATTTTAATATGTATTGTTTTTCTCAATACACTTGAGACCCAACCAATACACTGGAGACCCAACCACTCCATTCCCATTTTCTGGAGGGTTTTAATCATGAATGCGTGTGGGATCTTGTCAAACGATTTCTCTGCATCTATCAATAGGATCACATGGTTTTTATTTTTTCTCTTACTGATATGATGTATTATGTTGATTGACTTGCGAATGTTGAACCATCCTTGCATTCCCAGGATGAATCCTACTTGTTCATGATGTATAATTTTTTGACGAGTCTTTGGATTCTGTTTGCTAGTATTTTGTTGAAGATTTTAGCATCTGTATTCATCAGGGCACCCGGGAGGGATGGTGGGTTCTAGCCCTGGCCCACCACCCCAGCAGAGCCTCACAACAAGCCAGAGGACCCCCACACTCCATGAGGGCCTCCATTTTCCACATCTGGACTTCTCTCTCGTCAGAACTCCACCCAGCAGACCAGCCTATCAGCGCCCGGCTCATGGGGGCCACTTGCAGCCTCGCGGTTCATCAATAAATGCTGGACTTAGAGATGCCTACAAGAATATGCTACCTGCACGGCAGAGCCTGGAAAGCTACCCGTGTTGTATTTGATATATATGCCAAATACCAGTAACAATTATAGACCTCATTCCGGAATGGATTGAGGCTCTTTATGTTCCTGGAGCAAGCAGATGCCTTGAGCTCTACTAGCATGAGACAGGACATATGGAGATGTTACTGGGGCCCGCTCGAGCAAATCGATGATGAATGGGAAGACAGTGACATTCATCAGGGAGATTGGTCTGTAGTTTTCTTTTGTGTTGTCTCTGCCTGCTTTGGGTATCAGGGTAATATATGCCTCGTAGAAGCATATATTATTTTGCTTCCGACAAAATGGAGGGGGAATGGCCGACCCCTGTACGGGAAGATAGTGATAGTGATAGTGATAGTGATAGTTCATTAATATTTTACACCTCACAGACAGAATGAAAACTTTTACTCTGGGCCAGACTAATGACTGCATTCCAGAAAACCAGTTTCCCACGTGAACCATGGTGAGTTCTAGTTGCTCT
>JAJIBD010032971.1:0-10786 GCA_021461705.1 Cryptotis parvus | reverse complement strand
CTAAAAATAACTGGTGTAATCTTGTGTCTGTGCATTTCTTTGAACATAAAAGAAAAGTTTTGCCTTCAGTAAACGGCAGCAGCAGCATTTGATCTCCCTTGTGTCTGTGCCTGTCTGTCCATTGCGCCGACGTTCCTGTTCTCCTGACTCCCTCAGCTGGTTACCCCCGGAGACTTCAGAGCTCACACCGAGCCGAGCGGTTCGCGGCAGAGAGGGTGGCTCTAGATGTATTTAAAAAAGAATGAAGCCAGGAACCCTCCCTGGTAAGGCAAGGGAAAGCCGACCTCCACCCACCCCTTGAACACCTGGGACAGAAGTCTAAGGCAGACAGCAGGGACCTAAGTTACATGTGGACATGAGCCAGGTGTGCTTCTGCTGACCCAGCAACCAGCTTCAGACATCAATGGGGAGACCCCGACCCAGGCACAGCAGGATCCAGGCAGGGTCTCCCCATCCAATGCACATGGGGAGGCAGGAAAACTTCAGGTGGGAGGAGAGTTGAGACTGGAGTGAGGGGGACTCCCCACGAACTGGAAGCAGCCTGGCCAATGGTGGACAGGGGACTAAGTGATCCATCACCTTGGGGTCACATGATCTCGGCCTTGGACCTGCAGGATGTAGCCGGCCCTCAATAACATGATCAGTTGCTGGCAGAAGCAGGACAGGTTAGGAGTGGCCTCCTGCCCCTGTCCACACACATAACAGCCAGTTAGGACTCTGAAGGCCCTTTGCCCATCAGGTAAAGGGCACAATTCACCTCCCTCCCTCGGCTGTTTTCTGTGGGTCTTATGATTAGGTGCTCCCCAACAGTTCCACCTGGACCTCATCTTCTACCCCTCGAGCTCAGGAAGCCCTTTAAAGACAAAGGTTCACCTCCCCTGGCTTGCTGTCTGGAGCCGATTTCCGTAACCTGAAAGGAAACTGAGGCAAATGGGATATTATTAGTAAGGTGGTAATTAGGGCAAGAAACACAACACGGGCCGCCGGAGCGATAGTCCAGTGGGTAAATGCGATTTTGCCTTGCATCGCCGCAGGCCCTAGCCGTGGAAGAAAAGCCGGGAAAGCCCGACCCTTTCACAGCATCCCATATGGTCCCCCCTAAGCACCGTTAGAGTAATTCCTGAGGGTAGAGTTAGGGACCACCCCTTGAGCATCGCAGTGTGTGACCCAAAAGTAAAAAAAAAAAAACACACTACCAACACACACACACACAACACAAGCCTGCAACACTCAGCAAGGCGTGAAAGTGGAAGGGAAATCAAAGGGCACGGTCAGCTGAGAAAATTTCCCCCAGCAGCCAAGGGGAACTTGCTTAAAGGGGCCAAATCCGAAGATGCTCCTCCAGGCAAGCAAGGGCCCAGAGGCAAAGGGGCGGGGAGGGAGCAGCATCTTTAGGCGCCTGAGCAGCACCCACACACGCAAGGAAAACCATGTGAGGGCAGCTCCTGGGAGATGGTAGAGACCGACTTTGAGGGCACCTTCCAGAACTGGGAGAGCGGGATAAACCCCCTCAGGGTACACTCCTGCAGGGGACCCACCCCTCAGAGAAAGTCAGGAATCTATCCAGTGGTGCCGATCAGTGATTCAGGCTTGTACTGGACCAACACAGGGGTCCCATGACACCTGGGCAGCAATCTGAACTCCCTCCTGCCAACCCTGGGGACTGCCCAAGTTCTAGCTTCCTATTCCCTTCCTATCCACCCCTCAGTACCTGAGACTTCCTGTCCCCCTCCTTCCATCAATCCTGGAGTTCCCTTGGCTACTTCCAGCCTGATTAAGAAGCACAAAATCCTTCCCAGTTCCTCAGAACCTCTGCTGGAGGCACTGCCAGGCCCTTTGCTACCCCAGAAACAAAGAGGGGTACCGAAAGGGCTAGTGAGGCAACCCCAAGATCGCTCAGTATGTTTCAGGCCGCACTTTTTGTGACCACACTCCCCCAAACCCCCCAGTTTTCATCCAAAGCGGTGCCTCACCTGGAGAGCAGCTCACGTAGAGGCACCCACTCGGTAGTGCAAACATCATCCCCTTCATCAGCTGGCACGAACCTCTGGCAGCGCTGCTCCTGTAACTTTCTAAGCAGTCTACACTCCTCTTCCGTGGCCAGGGCCCAGGTAAGACAGTCTCCTGCAGACGCAACATCCAACAGGGCGCCGCCCACGTTGTTCCCTTCTGGAGCCTTAGGAGGTGCCTGGAAACACAAGCAGATTCCCACTAAGGCCAGTAAAGCTGGTTCCCTGCCCAGAGGTAATTATGGGATTTGGAACTCCCAGGGGCTAGTTTCTTGAACCTCGTGGTTCTCACTAATACATTGGAATCATCTGGAAGTACCTCATTAAGGCAAAGATTGCTAGCCCCTTCTCCAGGCCCTGCGCCCATGAGTCTCAATGAAGATGGAATTTGTTCCAGGTGCTTTAATGCCCGCACATCGGGCCGGCCAAGGCCTCCCTCAGGTGGAGCTGGGCCCCGGAGAAAGCATGGATAGTACATGGTGATCCTCAGGATTGGATAACACAGTGGGTTCCCTTGGTTCTGAAGGGCTCTTGGGAGCAGGCCCAGCTGATGGGACCACCCAGGAGAGGGGGTGGATGGAAGAGAAAAGGCCCTGGAAGATAGAACACTTTGGGGTCCAGGCTTAGCTGCCACCAGCTTTGCGCTGGGGACCCTGGTGAATCTCTTACTGGCTGTACGCACTTTCGTATTTAATTCAGACCTTACTGAGAGCCTGATGTCGGGGTGGACGAGGGCAGGGAGTACTGTGCTAGGTAGCGGGGTTGATGGGTAATGACTCAGACTTTAGCTGCTGGTGGCAGATGTAGAACAAATCCCCAGATCTGTGTGGAGACTGTGTGGAGCAGCAGAGCACCTCCTCTTCCCTTGGCTAGCATGCCTGCCCCTGGGATCTGAAGCCATGGCCAGCAGCTGGAGGAAAAGGCCTGCTCCACTCACTTGGGCCAGCAGGTGCCCAGTGTTGGCATCCAAGCGACAGCCACTTCAGAGAGTCAGGCAGCTCCTGAAACTGGATGTTAAACTAGCTTCAAATGCTCTCCTCCCCGGCCCCGAGACTGGAGATCAGAAGGGGTGATGGCATCATTGTTCACTCTGAAATTATTTCTGGTTCTCCACATGCAGGATAAGGTACTGATGCCCAGACCCCACCCCAGCTCTACTGAAGCTAATCCTCAGAGCAGGACCCTGTATCAGAAAGTTCCCAGGGCGGAAGTCTCGGCCAGGGTAATAAATTTCCACAGAGACCAGTAGGGCAGCAGGTGCCCAGACAAGAGGTATTCCAGAAGGGAACGTCCTGGGTGGATTTCTGACAAGAGTTGCTGGAGAGAAGGAAGGTATTTGGGACCTCATTTCCACTAATAGAGAGATTAGGTTTTTCTTCAGGGTGATGGGGAGCCGCTGAAGGTCTCTGAGTAGGAAATGTGTGTGGGTTTATTTATTTATTTATTTGTTTATTTATTTATTTAGCTTTTAAGTCATACCCGGTGACGCCCAGGGGTTACTTCCTGGCGGGTCTCAGGGACCATATGGGGGATGTCAGGGATCGAACCCAGGTCGGGCCGCTGCGCTGGCAAACACTTACTGCTGAATGTGGGGGTATTTGAAAGGAGGGGAGTTCTTCAAAAACTACACCAGGAGAATCCACACCAGGTTGTCATCATGAAGCTACTCCTGGCTTTGCACTCTGGGGACTGTATGTGGTAGCCAGGGATCGGCCCCGAGTGGACAAGATGTGATCAAAATCAACCAGCAAATTTAGTTTCTTCGCCTTTTTTGACCTCCAAGATTGTATTGCTTCCATCCTCGTGACTCAGGAGTTTGAGCCCCAGAACCCCTTCTCTGTTCTGATTAAATGTGACCTGAGTGGTGTTGCAAAGGGATTTCTAAACAGAGATCAGAGAAGATGGTTGTCAAATCCACCTCTAGCTCCTTTGCAAGCATTAACATTGTACTATGCAGCCCTGATGTTGATTAGCCTCTCTGAACACCCTTTCGGTCCAAGGTGACCCTCCAGACTACCTAGAAACACACACTGACAGTGTACTTAGGTGTGCTCTTGAGAAGCTAAAAGGCAGGCCCAGACTCGCTAATACCTTAAGATTCCTTTGCTCACCCGGTGGGGGCAGGAAGAGCGAGTAATTGTATGACAGGAGAATATTTAAGCAAGATTATTTCCCTGTTATTTCCCCAAACCCCAACATGGGTAAGGGTGGAGGATATTACTTCCCAGCACTCAAATCCCACCCCCAAATGCAGGTAAGGACGAGAGTAGTAAGGTTAATAACTTTTTTTTTCTTTTTGTCAAATACACTCCAGCAATGCTCAGGGTTTCTCCTGGCTCTGCACTCAGGAATTACCTCCCTGGCGGTGCTCGGGGACCATATGTGGGATGCCGGGATCGAACCCAGGTCAAGCACAGGCCGGCCAAGGGCAAGGCAAAACACCCCACCGCTGAACCATGGCTCTGGCCCCTCAAGCACAACTATTTTTTATCATTCCAGCCTCAAGTGTGAGAAGGCTGCTGCAAGGGTGATGTGGGCCAGAAAGCAGATTAAACATTAATAGCCGCTAGATTAATACTGCAGTGATGTGGGCCAGCCACAGGGATGGAGGCAAGACCCCAGGGTACCTCCCAGATGTCAGCTACCTGAAAAAGTGAAATTACTCATGGCTCTGAGTGGAACTGCGCGTGGGAGAAGGGAGGGGCTGCCCCCTTCCCCTGCGCTTTTCCACTTCAAGCAGAATCTGAGCCTGCACAGGTGGTGGTGCCCCCTTTCTGAACATCACTGATGCTGATTCATCAGTGCAAATTAGGTTGAACTGGGCCCCTGACCTGTGTCCTACCACATTGCTCTCATCAAGTCATCAGCAGAGGACAGTGTTGTAAGTCTGAGAAAAGGAAGAAATCAAAGAGTCATTTTAGTAAGCTTCCAGGGGCTTACTAAAAAGTTTCCAGGAAGCTTTTAGCAAGCTTCAGGGGCTTATAACTTTTTTAAACTTTTCAAAGTTTTTTTTTTTAAAAACCGACCAGAAGGGACTTGTCAGTGGCTGGAATCTACTGCAAGTGTGTGGAAGTCAGGAGGTTGGTCAAGACAGAAGGGAGCAGTGTGCTAATAATTGTTGGAAAGTTCTGGAGTGACAGCAGCAGTGGGAAGGGCATTTGCCCGCACGCAACTGGCCCAAATTCAATCCTGACATCCCATGTGGTCCCCCCAGCACCATCAACAGTACTTCCTGAGTGCAGAGCCAGGAGTAAGTTCTGAGCACTGCCAGGTGCACCCCCACCCCAATCCCATATAAAACAAAAAACTAAATAGAAGAAAAATAAGCAGCTTTCTGAACACACTTGGCACCCAACACTCTCCTGACCAGCACAGCCCTCCTGGGTCACCCCCTGACCCCCAGATGTGTCCTGAGAGCCTTGGGGCCCTACTGGAAGTCACCTCCTCCAGAGGTCTCAGTCTCCTTTAGCAGCACTCTTACCCACCCTCGGGCTAATTTTGCCACTGAGATCAAAGGTCATAGTCTCCTTGCCTTGCCTCTATTTTTATTAAATATGTTTTTAGTTGGAGGCCTGGAGCAATAGTACAGTGGGTAGGGCACTTTCCTTGCAGGTCGTAAACCCAGGCTTTCTATCCCCTGCCCCTCATAGGGACCCCCAAGCTCCACCCTTCAGGGCTATCTTTGAGCACAGAGCCAGGTATAAGTCCTGAGCACAGCTAGGTGTGATCTCTAAAAACAAAAAGTCAAAAATGAAAATGGTTTTAGAACTCTTTGTGTTGAATAATTTAATGGTATATAAAAACCAACTTTTTTAAAACTTTTCAAAGTTTTTTTTTTAATGTAGGACCAGAAGGATTTGTCAGTGGCTGGAATCTACTGCAAGTGTGTGTGGAAGTCAGAGGTTAGGAAAGAGAGAGAAGGGAGCAATGTGCTAATAATTGTTGGAAATGGTAATGCCAGTCTAGAACTGAGTACTGAATGTAGGCAAAAAGCATACATGATAACCTTAAATGTATGTATGCAAGCCACAATGTGTAAGAGAAGGGAGAGAGAGAGAGAGAGAGAGAGAGAGAGAGAGAGAGAGAGATGAGGGCAAAGTGCCTGCATAGAGTGGGGGAGAGGGGGAGGGAATCAGGGGAACATTAGTGGTGGGAAATGTAAGTAATATTGGTGGAGGGATGGGTGCTAGGAATGGACTGGCTATGACTAAAACCTACATCATGAACAGCTTCGTAATTGTATTCTCTCACAGTGGTATAATTTTAAAAATGTATTTTAAAGCACCATAATTCATAACACTGTTCATGAAAGGGCTTTATGCATCCGATGTTCCAATCCTACACCCCACCAGAGAATCTCCCTTCCTCCACCATTGTCTCAGGATCCCAATTTTCCACACACCGTCACCCCATCCCAATTTTAGTTGACTCCAGTTCTGTAGACCAATTTCTCAGCTGTTCTTGTGTTTTGTTTGTCTTTGGGGGCACATTCAGCGATTCTCAAGGGTTACCTCCTGACTCTGTGCTCAGGTGTTGGGTCTGGCTGGATTTCAGGGCTGTCCAGAGTCCCCAGCAGTTTAGGGGTCCATTGACCGGCCCAGACTCCCTCACTCCTCTGATTCCCTGAGCCAAACAAGAGCCTCTTTTATATTTTTCCAAGGCATAGGGTCTGGCTTTCTCAAAAGCAGGTGGCAGGACTTTACAAAAGATGGGGACTCCACCCCAGCTAACTGGGGTTAGAGTGGAATGTTTTCTCTCTTCACTTGAGCCTTATTGGAGGCTAAAAATGAAGATTATGTGTAAGCCTGTCCCTCTTAGTATATCCATACATTAGGATGAAAGTCGTATGGATACTATATCCATTTTCATTAGGATGAAACCTCACTTATTTCAGTGAGGTTTCTAGTCGTTTTGTATGTGGATATAGTAAGAGGGACAGGCTCATCCCAGACTTTTCCTGGGGAGGTCACACTATATAATCTACACTGCATTCCTCTCACCAGATTGATGGTTCCACCCCCTCAGGCTCCTCATCAATTTCTTCAGACAAACACAGAGTTCCCTTCCTGTGACCTTGCTACTTTAGCTTAGGTTCAGAACAAAACTCTGCATTTTAGTTGTCCATATCGAAGTCAGGGTGGTCTCTCTGGCTCCATCCAAGACCCATGGTGGGACCCTTTATTGGGGTGTGAGAACTTAGAATCAATCTACAGGCAACTGAGGTATTTATTTAAGAAAATGCCTTGTTTGCCCAGAATAAGAAATTAGCCTTAGCGCCTCCCCTGTATCTATACAAAAAGAGCTAAGCTCCAAAATAAAAGCAAGTAAGGGGCAGGAGGTAAAAGAGAAAAAAGCAACATTTCAGCAAAACACTGCAGCTTGCTAGACAATTGACAGCTGCTGAATAGGAGATACTGTAAACAAAAGGAACCCAACACTCTGGAATCACTCCTGGGGTGCTTAGGGACCATTTTCCATTCAGGGATGGAATCCAGCTCAGCCATTATGAGGCAGGTGCCCTCCTCACTCTCTCTCCAACTCCTCTGCTGAGCGCTGGAGAAAAGTTCCTGCCTGACCACAGTTCACAGCCCTGCTCGCCAGTTTCACTTTTTTTCCCTTCTTTCTTTCTCCTTCCTTTCCTTCCTTTTCTCTTTAGATTTCTCTCCTTTCTCCTCGCCCTCCCTCCCTCCCCCCCTCTCCCTCCCTTCCCTCCCCTCCCTTCCTCCTTCTTCCTTCCCTTCCTTCCTTCCTCCTCCTTCCTTCCTTCCTTCCATTCCTTTCCATTCCTTCTTCCCTCCTTATACAAAATAGCCAGAATCTGGAAACAATCTGAGTGCCCAAGAATTGATGACTGGGTAAAAGAAACTGTGGTACATCTACAGAATGGAATACTATGCAGCTGTTAGGAAAATGAAGTTATGAAATTTGCTCATAAATGTATGGACTTGGAGAGGATCCTGTTGAGTGAAATTGTCCAGAAGGAGGGGGCCAGAGCGAGAGTCCAGCAGGTAGGGTGTTTGCCTTGCACGCTGACGCCTCTGCAGACCTGGGTTCGATCCTCGGCATCCCATATGGCTCCCTCGCGCACTGCCAGGAGTAATTCTGAGTGCAGACCAGGAGTAACCCCCAAGCATTGTTGGATTGCTGGGTGTGACCTAAAAGCCAAATAAATAAATAAATAAATGAATAAATAAATAAATAAAAGTACTTATCCAGAAAGAGAGAGACAGAATGACTGCATTTATTTGTAGGACATAAATATATATAGGACCAGCCTATCACAGCCCGGCTCAAGGTGACCACTCTTGGCTCATCAAAAAATTCTGATTTAGGAGATGACTATATGAGCACTACGCTAGCCGCACGGCAGAGCCTGGAAGTTTACCCGTGTTGTATTTGATATGCCAAATTACTAGTAATAATTATAGACCTCATTCCTAGAACCTGATGGAATGGTTTGAGGCTCCTTTTTATGTTCCTGGAGCAAGCATGTGCCCTTGGGCCTCTACTAGCATGAGACAGGACATATGGAGATGTTACTGGTGCCCACTTGAGCAAATCGATGATGAACGGAAGACAGCCATTACAGTGATACAGTGATACATATTATGATACCAATATCCAAGGTCAGGTGAAACATGGGTCAGGAGGTCTTGTCATAGTTTGAAATGATCACAAATATGTGAGATTGTGAGGCTGGGAAAGACAGAGAATGGAACAGTGTGCTAATAATTGTCGAAAGTGCTAATGCAACCTAGAACTGAGCATTAAATACAGAAAACATATACACATGACAACTCCTTAATGTATGTATTGTAATCCACAATGTGGAAGGGAAGGAAAAGTGAGAAAGAGATAGAGAAAGGGAAAGAATAAAGAACCTGCCACGGAGGCAGGCTAGGGAGTGGGGAGGAATTGGGGACACTAAGGAAATGGGCACTGGTGGAGGGATGGGTGCTGGAACACTGTATGACCAAAACCCAAATATGAACATCTTATGTACATCTTGTAATTGTATATCTCACGGTGGTATAATAAATAATATTTTTTTTAAAAAAGTGAGACTATCAAAGGAAAGGTGTCCGCTTCCTCTAAGACATTCTATGAGCCTTTGTCTTTACAGGGTTACATGATGAAAAAAGGGCCACAAACAGAAACATTGGACTGAGCCGCTGGTTTGCACTAAAAAACTCCAACATTATTTCTTGTTATGTGAGTGAGGACCTGATAGATAAGAAAGGAGACACTGTCTTGGTGGAGTTGCTGTGTGGAAGGGCTCCCTGGGCCTTCTGTGCGTGGTTTGTCTGTTGTTGCCCCCATGCTGCCTCTGGGCGGCACCACAGTTCTATAATTTCTGAACCAAAAATGACAACTGGCGAAACTGCTTGTTTCACTTTATTCTTGTAGACATAGTGCAGGGACTAAATCTCATTAATTTCTACGTATCAGTAAATTCCTTTTGCAATTCATGGATTCATTCAGGAAAACAAAGCATGCTTGGAGACACAAGTGGATCAGCACGATAGGGACCGTTTTGATGAAATAAAAGAAATGAGGGGTTTGGTTTTTTTTGAACTGCCTTTTCCTAGTAATTTCTGTGAAGAAGCAACTTCACATATTTTAATATGTATTGTTTTTTTCAATACACTTGAGACCCAACCAATACACTGGAGACCCAACCACTCCCATTCCCATTTTCTGGAGGGTTTTAATCATGAATGTGGGATCTTGTCGAAGCATTTCTCTGCATCTATCAATAGGATCACATGGTTTTTATTTTTTCTCTTACTGATATGATGTATTATGTTGATTGACTTGCGAATGTTGAACCATCCTTGCATTCCCAGGATGAATCCTACTTGTTCATGATGTATAATTTTTTGACGAGTCTTTGGATTCTGTTTGCTAGTATTTTGTTGAAGATTTTAGCATCTGTATTCATCAGGGCACCAGGGAGGGATGGTGGGTTCCTAGCCCTGGCCCACCACCCCAGCAGAGCCACTCAACAAGCCAGAGGACCCCACACTCCATGAGGGCCTCCATTTTTCCACATCTGGACTTCTCTCTCGTCAGAACTCCACCCAGCAGACCAGCCTATCAGCGCCCGGCTCGCGGGGGCCACTTGCAGCCTCGCGGTTCATCAATAAATGCTGGACTTAGAGATGCCTACAAGAATACTGCTACCTGCACGGCAGAGCCTGGAAAGCTACCCGTGTTGTATTTGATATATGCCAAATACCAGTAACAATTATAGACCTCATTCCGGAATGGATTGAGGCTCTTTTATGTTCCTGGAGCAAGCAGATGCCTTGAGGCTCTACTAGCATGAGACAGGACATATGGAGATGTTACTGGGGCCCGCTGAGCAAATCGATGATGAATGGGAAGACAGTGACATTCATCAGGGAGATTGGGTCCGTAGTTTTCTTTTTTGTGTTGTCTCTGCCTGCTTTGGGTATCAGGGTAATATATGCCTCGTAGAAGCATATATTATTTTGCTCGACAAAAATGGAGGGAATGGCTGACTCCCTGTACGGGAAGATAGTGATAGTGATAGTGATAGTGATAGTTCATTAATATTTTACACCTCACAGACAGAATGAAAACTTTTACTCTGGGCCAGACTAAGGACTGCATTCCAGAAAACCAGTTTCCCACGTGAACCATGGTGAGTTCTAGTTGCTCTCAGAAAGGTTAACAAAGCAGAACCCCTTATTTTGTGTGAAATCACTATCACCTTGATAGTGATTACACAATCCTACAAGAGTATGCTACCT
>JAJIBD010032970.1:0-75459 GCA_021461705.1 Cryptotis parvus | reverse complement strand
GCTTGCTTTCCTATCTTGCTTTTTGTAGACTGTGCTGCAGTGAACTTAGGTGTGTATCTAATGAATATTTCTTCAAAATAGTCCCTTAGGAAAGCTGTACCTATATTCAAACAATGCTACAAATCTTCCAAATAATTTTAAATGACCTTGGAGCCAGATTCATGCCTTAAAAATATCTTGGTACTTATGTCAGTTCCTATATTTAAAAATGATTATATTTTGGTTAGTCATACATTACTGTCTTAGAAGTGAATAAATTGATAGTGTAGGTCTAGGGAGTTACAGCAAAAAGTCTGGAGCACTTAGGGCATACCACACAGCTCGGTCTCCTAGAGCATTGCTAGCAGTGACCTGAGCACCAAGGGACTCACTCCTGGCACTGCTAGGTTTGACCCTAGCCCTTTCCTCAAAGATAGACGTATACGCATGTATATGTATATCTACACACATATGTGTATACGTGTAAATATGTACATATGTGGGGATATTATGTTTTTGAATACTAGCTTTTGTTTGGGGTGATTTGGGAGAGGGTGTTGGGGGTCACATCTGGCGGTGCTTAGGGTCACTTCTCACCGTGCTTAGGGGAACGTATGTGGTGTCAGAGATTAAACTGAGACTGACCTTGGGGCGAGTCTAGTGCCTTACCAGTTGTACTATCCCCCTGGACCACTAAATACAAGGATTTTTTGTTTGTTTGTTTTTGATCTCTGAAGAAATTAAGTGAATATTCTCATCATGTTCTGAATATTTTATGATAAATTTTATTTATTGACAGGTTTCTAAAATGTTTTTGGAGGCCCCAGGTAAAATAGATTTTTTTTTATGTATTTGGATTACTCCTGAAGTATTTTAAATGACACTTGGTAGAGTGACTTAAACAATATGCTTTTCTGTCTTCTGTCAGATTACAGATCTTCTTGATGTTGTACTAGATAGTTTCATCAAAACCAGCGCAACAGGCGGCTTGGGGTCAATAAAGCGGAGGTGATGGCAGATACTGCTGTGGCTTTGGCTTCTGGAAATGTAAAATTGGTATCAAGCAAGGTAATCACATTTCTCGTGCCTTCTATATTGTGGTATGATGAATCTAATCACAATAACAAGAAGTTATGGAACATTTTATTTATTTGTTTGTTTGTTTTTGCTTTTTGGGTCACACCCAGCAATACTCAGGGGTTTACACCTGGTTCTCTGCTCAGGAATTACTCCTGGCGGAGCTCAGGGGACCATATGGGATGCCAGAGATTGAACCCAGGTTGACTGTGTGCATGGCAAACGCCCTACCTGCTGTGCTATCACTCCAGCCCATAAGGAACATTTTAAAAGTTAAACTGAAGATTTTTCCCTGATACATTTTTTTCTTAGTCCCCAAATATTTTTCTTTTTTTCTTTTTTTTTATTTTGAATTTAGATCACCGTGAGATCCATATAGTTTTAAATTCTTGTCTTTACAGGTCATTGGAAGGATGTGCAAAATAATTGACAAGACATGTTTATCTCCGACCCCTACCTTGGAGCAGCACCTGATGTGGGACGACATCGCTATTCTAGCGGCGCTACATGCTGATGCTGTCCTTCAACAACTCCCTGGATGTCGTGGCCCATCTCCCCTACCTCTTCCACGTTGTGACTTTCTTGGTAGCCACGGGCCCACTTTCCCTGAGAGCATCCACACACGGATTGGTCATTAATATCATTCATTCTCTGTGTAGCGTGTTCACAGCTTCATTTTAGTGGTAAGTTCCAGAAAGGTAAATTGTGTTCTACCAGCTCTTTTCTCCATTTCGTCACCACCTGATTGGCATCAAAAAATTATTTTTTAAAATAAATTTTTTTTTAATTTATTTTATGGTCTCTTAACACAAAGCTGCTTTTTTTTAAGTATTTTATTATACTACCGTGAGATATACAAATAAAAAGATATACAATTAAAAAGTTTATGTTTGGGTTTTGGTCATACAGTCTTCCAGCACCCGTCCCTCCACCAGTGCCCATCTCCCACCACCAACATCCCCGGTTCCCTCCCCCTTCCCCCAGCCCACCCCCATGGCAAGTTCTTTATTTCTTTCCCTTTCTCTCTCTTTCTCTTTTCCTTCCCTTCCAGACTATGGATTATAGAACATACATTAAAAGGTTGTCATGTGTATCCTTTTGCCTCTATTTAATGCTCAGTTCTAGGTTGGCATTAGTACCCTCGACTATTAATAGCACCCTGTTCCATTTTCTGTCTTACCTACTCTCTGACTCCCACACGTTTGTGATAATTTCCACCTTTGACAAGACCTCCTGATATGTTTCACTTGACCTTGGATATTGGTATCATAATATGTACATATATATTTATGCCATGCAAATAAATGCAGTCATTCTGTATCAGTCTCTCTCCTTCTGGCTAATTTCACTCAACATAATCTTCTCCATGTCCATCCATTTATAGGCAAATTTTATAACTTTATTTTTCCTAACAAAAGCTGCTTTTTTAAGTCTATGGTAATGACATGAAACTAGAATGTGCTCTCATTCCATACCAAGCTACAGGAAAAGATTTTTTTGTGCCAGTTTTTCAAGTAGATGCCTGTAGTTATCACCCCATGGAAGACAGTACCAGTTGACAGTATTATATTACTGGCACAGATTTTTCGATAATTGGAGCTAAATCAATGAGTTTTAAATAAATGTGTCTGGAGGGTTGGTTGAGGAAGTATGGTTATGTAATTTGTATATTGAAATTTTTTAAATTCAAAATGAAATGTGACATTTTGGAATTTAAGAATAACATGTAAGTCTTTCCTTGTTCCTTTTTTCTTTTACAGAAGAAACCAAGCAAGTTTTAAGACTCAGCTTGACAGAGTTCTCGTTACCCAAATTTTACTTGTTGTTTGGCATTAGCAAAGTCAAGTCAGCTGCTGTCATTGCGCTTTCGTTCCAGTTACCGGAGACAGGTCATTCTCACCTGGCTCCTATGAGAGGGAAACGTTTGCGTTAACATCCTTGGAAACAGTCACAGAAGCTTTGTTGGAGATCATGGAGGTATACAGGAAAAAATGATGAGAAATTAAGATAATTTTCTTAATCCACTAGTATCAAGTAAAAGTTAATTTGATACTAGTGGATACTAGTGATACTAGAATAAGTTATAGTTTATTCTACTGCTTGGAACTTAATTTTTCCAATGAATCACCTCTATGCATTGGAATAGGAGTTACTGATATATGCCATTTACTTAACAAATAAGCATTATTTAGATGTTTCTAACCACTTATGTGCTTAAACATATTTAGAGTATCCCTTTTTTTAGGCATGTATGAGAGATATTCCAACATGCAAGTGGCTGGACCAGTGGACAGAACTTGCTCAAAGGTATGTTCCAAACTAAATGTAAGTTGCCAAAGTATTATGCTGCTGAAAAGATTTTGCTGCATAATAAATTTTCTATTTAGTTTATCGTAACACAAGGTCTTCATAAGCTCTTTGGATCTTTTAATTGCAGATTCGCATTCCAATATAACCCATCCCTGCAACCAAGAGCTCTTGCTGTCTTTGGCTGCATTAGCAAACGCGAGTGTCTCACGGGCAGATAAAGCAGATCATTCGTATTCTTAGCAAGGTACTTCTCTAGTCTCTCCCAAATATGTATGTAAAGCATATTTTGCACTTTTCTCAGGGACATTTGAATTTAACAGAATGTTTTTGCTTGCTTATTAAACCTTAAAAATGAGTTTTGTTTATTTTTAAGTTTAAATTCTTTGTAGTTTAGAAATCTCTAAAAAAAGATACCTTTAAAAGAAGATAATTATCTCTTTTTTTTAGAAGGTACTCTTGATATTTTATCAGTTTCTGACAAAATGATATGGTAAGAAAAATGTTCTTATTAAATTATGTGTTTTCAATTACAATAATTTTTTCAATTATAATAATCCCTGATTTCTTATATTAGAATATAATATATAAGTATTAAAAATAAGAACCTGTATGTACAGTGAGCTGACTACCAAGATGACCCCTAACATTGGAAATAATTCCAGCACCTAATAAATAAGAAATTAGTCCTGATATAATTCTGAATTTAGCGAGGAATTAATGTTTTCATCCAGTGAAAGTAAAATTTAAAATTCTGTTTCCCTAAAAGGCACTTGAGAGTTGCTTAAAAGGACCTGATACTTACAACAGTCAAGTTCTGATTGAAGCTACAGTAATTGCACTAACCAAATTGCAACCACTTCTTAATAAGGTAATTCCTATATTAAAAATTAGTACACTTATTTTGGGTATTAGTATTAAATGTTACTTTAATTTTATTTAAAGAGTTCAGAGAACAAGATGGAGTTATAATAGAACTTGTTGCCTTAAAATTTGTATGACATATTTAAATTAGAGGAAAACTAAAAAAAAGTCTTCAAATGTATTTAAGTTTTTTATTTTACCAATACTAAAGAAAAGTATATATTCTTTTTCTTTTTTTTTTCTTTTTTTGGGTCACAACCAGCGATGCTCAGGGGTTACTCCTGGCTCTGCACTCAGGAATTACTCCTGGCAGTGCTTGGGGGACCATATGGGATGCCGAGGATCGAACCTGGGCCAGCATGGGCCGGCGCCAGCAAGGCAAACGCCCTACCCCGCTGGGCTATCGCTCCGGCCCCTATATTCATTATTTTATCTAGTAGTTATTGGGAATTATTTTGTATTTATTTATATTTTAAAATAAATATTTGAGGGACCACTCCTGTCAGTATTTATCCAACCAGACAGGAATATTCAGTGCTCAGGCGCGAGCAGAGCTGGTGACCGACAGGCCACACCTTGGAGTCTTCGGAGGATCCTAGAGTCACACCTGGTTGTTCTGGGAGTGGAAGGGGCTACACCTAGAAGGGCTCAGGCCATGTGAGGTAATGACAGGGATTGAACTCGTGACCACTAAACTATCTCGCCTATCCCCAAGGTGCTAGGGATAGGGGCGGAGCAATAGCCCAGCGGGTAGGCGTTTGCCTTGCACGGCGGCTGGCCTGCGCTGGCCAGGGTTCGGTCCCCCGCATCCCATATGATCCCCCAGCACCGCCAGGAGTGATTCCTGAGTGCAGAGCCAGGAGAAACCCCTGAGCATTGCCGGGTGTGACCCAAAAAAAGGTGCTAGGGATAAAGTACTGAATAAAAGCAATTCCCTACCATTATGGTGCCCTCTTGGGCTAGGCGTGGGGGTTGGAAACTTTGCTAACAAAGCAGTTAAAATAGGGGTCGGCACTACAGCACAGCGGGTAGGGCATTTGCCTTGTACATGGGCGATCCAGGTTCGATCCCCAGCATCCCATATGGTCCCCTGAACACCTCCAGGAGTAATTCCTGAGCACAGCCAGGAGTAACCCCTGAGCATTGCCAGGTATGACCCAAAAAGCAAAAAAAAAAAAAAAAAAGGTAAAATACATAATAGTGCTAGTTCGTGATTATTACTGTTAAGAAACGTAAAAAGTGGGCCAGAGCGATAGTCCAGCGAGTAGGGGCGTTTGCCTTGCGCAGCCGGCTCATGCCGGCCCAGGTTCGATCCCGGCATCCCATATGGTCCCCCACCCCCAGAACCGCCAGGAGTAATTCCTGAGTGCAGAGCCAGGAGAAACCCCTGAGCATTGCCGGGTGTGACCCAAAAGAAAAAAAAGAAGAGTGCTGACACAGAGGTGATGGGTGTTTCCTTTAAGTTGAAATGGAGACACTTCGGAGAATGAGAGGGAAGGTTATAAAAGCTAAATACAAGGAAATTTCTTATTCTCAGCATTCTAAAACAATTTGGATAATGTACATGAATTTCTAAGCAGTGTAACAAAAGCAAGATATTGATCATTCATAGGTGGTATGTGGATTAACGAGTAGGCCAGGGAGTGTGCCTAATAGACTAGAGTAGTAAGAAAATGGAGGCTAAAGGAATCTACATTTAAAATCTACATTAAGCTGCCCTGGGGCAACCAGCCATAGCATTCAGAGCTTCAGACCCGCTGAGGAAGCTGGCACTCGGCTCTCCCCAGGCTCAGCTGACCATGGGGCCCCCAGGAAGACAGATGGGTTTTGGGAGTGGGCCCATCACCTCTGGGGGGTCCCAGAAGCAGCGGGATGAGACTCGCCCACCACACTAGCTGCCACCTTCGCTGTCCGGACGCTGACCATGAGGCCCCTAAGTTGTGCGACTGCTTGTGGCCACACGGTCCATCATACTAGTGGAAACAGTTATGTCCTTTAATGTACTGCATTCTACGATGTGTAGGAAAGGTAGGCCGGAGGGAGAGATAGAGTGGTCTAAGAGTGGTGTAATAAAATTTGAACAAAAATAAATAAATAAATAAATAAAATCTACATTAAAAATACAGAATGTGTGGGCCGGAGCGATAGTCCAGTGGGTAGGGCGTTTGCCTTGCAGCGGGCTGGCCCATGCTAGCCCAGGTTCGATCCCCAGCATCCCATATGGTCCCCCGAGCACCGCCAGGAGTGATTCCTGAGTGTAGAGCCAGGAGAAACCCCCTGAGCATTGCCAGGTGTGACCCAAAAAGCAAAAAAAAAAAAAAAAAAAAAAAAAATACAGAATGTGAGACCGGAGTGATAGTCCAGCGGGAGGGCATTTGCCTTGCATGCAGCTGACCTGGGTTTGATCCCCGACATCTCATGGTTCCCGAGCATCACCAGGAGTAATTCCTGAGTGCACAGCCAGGAGAAAGTTCCTGGGCATTGCCAGATGTGACTCAAAGAGTAAAAAAAGAGAAAGAAATATATATGTGTGTGTGTGTATGTATGTATGTATGTGTGTGTGTGTATATATATATATATATATATATATATATATATATATATAAAATTACCACTAGCAATAAGTAGAGGTAACATAAAGAAAAATTGGTGGGTGCTAAGGCTCCCAGCCTGGCTAACAGTATCTTCTTAGGGGATAGGAGGGATGCTCAGAGGATCCGGGGCCCTTTCCTGCCGTCAGTCAGCCAACTGCTGAAAGGTTCAATATTAGGGCTGGGTGATACAGCACTGCTCAGACCCAATGATATTGGGACCTCCGGTCATGCTCAGAGGACCATTATTTGCAGGGGGTTGAACATGGGTTCTTGTGTGGATAAAACATGTACCCCAAACCCTGAGCTGTCTCCCCAGTCTCTGGTTAACAGTGTTGTTAATAACCCATGGATTAGAGAGGAAACGTGCTCCTTGATTTACCTTCCTCAGTCAAGAACACTGCGTAAATTAAGGACAGCTTGTTTCATTTTATAGTGCAGTAGAAGGACACTGCCTTGCATTCATCTTACTGACCTGAGACGCCTCTCCCTTGCCAGGACTCCCTCTCCACAAAAGCCCTCTTCTGGGTAGCTGTGGCCGTGCTGCAGCTGGATGAGGTCAACTTGTATTCAGCAGGTACTGCACTTCTCGAGCAGAACCTGCACACCTTGGACAGTCTCCGGGTGTTCAATGATAAGGTAAGCAGTGCTCCCTTGGTGTAGGAGTCTCTCCTCCCGTGTTTTGTTTTGTTTGGGGCCATTCCAGGTGATAGTCAGGACTTACTCTCAGCTCAGTGCTCAAGGGTCTCCTGGTAGTATGAAGACCAGGTGGTGGCATGGATAGAACCCAGATTTCTGGCATGCAATGCATGTACTCAACCCATTGAGCTCTATCTTTCTCTCTATCTCTCTGTGTCTCTTTCTCTCTGTCTGACTCTGTGTCTGTCTCTCTTTCTCTCTCTGTCTCTCTCTCTATATATATATATTTCTGTGTCTCTTTCTGTCTGTCTCTTTGTCTGTCTCTCTGTCTCTCTTTTCTCTCTGTCTATCTCTGTCTCTCTGTGTCTCTCTCTGTCTCTGTCTCTCTCTCTCTCTCTCACATCTGCCTTGCACACAGCCAACCAGGGTTCGATCCCGGCATCCCATATGGTCCCCCAGCACTGCCAGGAGTAATTGCTGAGTGCAGAGCCAGAAGTAACCCCTGAGCATTTCCAGGTGTGACCCAAAAAAAAAAAAAAATTCTAAAGGCAGAAATGAGTTTGAAGTGTATCATTCACATCTGTTTTACAGAGCAGGAAGAAAAAAAAAGTCAATTACCTTGTTTGTTCTCATGTATCTGATTTGATGCTAGGCGCTTTTCCAATCCCTTAGTTCTTTTTCTTGGATCATCTTGGGACAGTTGGGTAGCATTTGTCTATGTGTATAACTTTAAGAATGTTTGTAAATTAAGTGTTTGCTTTGGCGTTTTTATTGCCAGAACAGTCCATTAGCTGGAGCTATTATGGACTTAAGTGCCACAGGATACTAGGAATCAGTATTAAAGCTTTGTGAGGGCAGATGAGATAACAAATGATGCAAAGAGATTGTGTACATACTTTGTATGTGGGAGGCCCAGGTTTGTTCTCCAGCTCCCCGTGCTCCCCAGGCACTGCCAGAAGTGACCCCTGCCAGCCCACACCCATCATTCTTCCCACACAGTGAGCAGCCTCTCTGAGCGCTGCAGGGTGGCCCCAAAATGAACCAAAACAAGTCACCAAGATGTAAGATGAGGGCCAGAGCGATAGCCCAGCAGTAGGGCGTTTGCCAGCCCGGTTTCAATCCCCGGCATCCCATATGGTCCCCCGAGCACCGCCAGGAGTAATTCCTGAGTGCAGAGCCAGAAGTAACCCCTGAGCATTGCCGGGTGTGACCCAAAAAAAAAAAAAAAATGATGTAAGATGAAGAAAGTCTGGGGATTTAGTAGTGTATAACATGGTGACTGTAATTGAAAGCACTGTAGTGTGTAATTGAAATTTGCTGGAAAAAGAACTTTATTTTTCCCCTTTTTGAGGTAGAAATCTTGACAAACCTGAAAATAAGCATCTTTAGTTCCTTTATTTAAAAATATCTCTGCAAAGCCACATGTGTAAGAAGGAAGGGGTTGTGGGGAGAGAGAAAGAGACCAAGTGCCTGCCATAGAGGCAGGCTGGGGATGGGGGGAGAATCAGGGGACATTGATGGTGGGAAATGGCACTGGTGGAGGGATGGATGCTGGAACACTGTATGACTGAAACCCAAACATGAACATCTGTGTAATTGTATATCTCATGGTGGTATAATAAAAAAAAATTTTTAATCTCTATGAAAGGAAATCACTGGCATTCTTTTCTAAAAATGCAAATTCCTAAACCTTTCCTATCTCCCATAATACTGAAAATAGGTACTTTTCATCTATAAACAAACATACACAGTGACTTTAAAACTAATATTCCTGGGATCAACACTGCTAAAAATCATAATTACCCTGGGCAAGTTACATAGCATTTTTTGAGTTTTAAGATTCTTGTTTTCAGGGCCAGAGCGATAATACAGTGGGTAAGCCTTTTTTCTTGCACATGTGGCTGACCTGGTTCTATCCCTGGTACCACATACCTGGAGCCCTTCCAGGAGTGATCCCTGAGTGCAAAGCCAGGAATAAGCCCTGAGCACACTGAACATGGCCTAAAAATGGATAAAATACTCATTATCTCGCACTAAAATGTTGACCCTACCAAGTTATTTTTTTAGTCCCTGATAAATTTTCAGAGTCAAGAACTACACCTGTTACATCAAAGACAATAGTGATTATTTGATAAGTACTTCTAAAATCATTTAATTTATCAACTATGATTGACTTTGTAAAATAGATTAATTGAAACTGCATAGAATTGCTTTAAAAGTTTTAGTATAGGCGCCACAGAGATAATACAGTGGGTAAGACACTTACCTTACACTTAGTCAACCCCAGCATCTCAGCTGGTCCTCTGAGCACTGTCAAGAGTGATTCCTGAGTACAGAGCCAGGAGTAACCTCTGAGCATTGCCAAGCGTATCGCATTTTTATAGAGAGATAGATAGATAGAGAGAGAGAGAGAGAGAGAGAGAGAGAGAGAGAGAGAGAGAGAGAGATCAGGGGGGTAAAGAATAGGAAGAGCTGGGGCGGGCGATAGCCCAGCGGGTAGGGCGCTTGCCTTGCACGCAGCCGGCCTGTGCCGGCCCGGTTGGATCCCTGGCATCCCATATGGTCCCCCCGAGCACCGCCAGGAGTAGTTCCTGAGTGCAGAGCCAGGAGAAACCCCTGAGCATTGCCGGGTGTGACCCAAAAAAGCAAAAAAAAAAAAAAAAAAGAATAGGAAGAGCTAACTGTAACCTTAGCTCAAAAGACTGGAGCATGACTTCCTTGGATTCCATCTATGGTATTGCATGGCCCCAGGACGCACTGCTGGGAATTCTCCCTGAAAAATTTTTTTCAAAGGATTTCCGTACACAGTACAATAATGTACTAAAAATTGTATACTGCAGGCACTCAGTAAATATGAACTCTTATTCTCTAAATGTTCTGTCATCACAATACACAAGATATCGGCTACAATTCAATAAATGGCCTTATTTGGAGGTGTTTATAGAGTATGCCTCCCTTACGGCAAGCCTAGCAAGCTGCTCGTGTTGTATTTGATATGCCAAATGCCAGTAACAATTATATTAGATCATTCTCATGACCTAATATAATGGTTTGAGGCTCTTTTTGTTCCTGTCCCAAGCCGATGCCCTTGGCTCTACAGCATGTGACAGTACATATTGAGATATTACTGGTGCCCGCTCTAGCAAATAGATGATTAACGGGAAGATCGTGATCGTGATCGTGATTTAAAAACAGCAATAGGGGCCGGAGCGATAGCCCAGCGGGTAGGGCGTTTGCCTTGCACGAGGCCGGCCTGTGCCGGCCCGGGTTCGATCCCCGGCGTCCCATATGGTCCCCCGAGCACTGCCAGGAGTAATTCCTGAGTGCAGAGCCAGGAGTAATTCCTGAGCATTGCCGGGTGTGACCCAAAAAAGCAAAAAAAAAAAAAAATAATAAAAACAGCAATATAAGGGACTAAAAAGATAGTACAACAGCCAGGGTCCTACACACAGCACTCAGGTTCAATCCCCAGCACCCATATCATCCCCTGAGCCCCACCAACAGTGACCACTGAGCACAGAGCCCGGAATAATCCCTAAACTCTGCTGGATATAGCCCAAAAAACAAAGCTTAAACTTATTTTAAGCAGCAGTATTTACAACTTTTAAAGCATTGCCATGGTGTTATGAGTACAAGGTCCTAGGTTCAATCCCAGCATCCAAAACAACAAAAATCACCAGACTTTAAATTGACATTTACATTATTGTTTTATCTTTTTGTATGTGTGTGATGCTGGGAATGGAAGACGTCATGCATATGAAGCATGCTCTCAACCTCTGAGCTACCCTCCCAGGTCATATTTTGCATCTTAAAAAGAAAGCAACGTCATCTTCCATCATCTTACCATTTATATTGGGGGCGGGAGGCATGGCTTGTGTGTGTTTGTGATGCCAGGGCTTAAGCCCAAGGCTACCCACATAGAAGGCAAGTGCTGTACTGCTAAGTCACACCTCTGGTCCATAAGTTTGACTATCTTACATCACTGTATTTTTTTGTATCTTCAATGTTCTTTGATTTTCTGTAGTTGTCTGAAAATAGCTATCACTGGAAAGAATATGTATCTTGTATTAGCTGTTAAGCACAATAAGAAACCAGAAATGATCCTTTAAGGAAAGCTTTACATGAACCACCACCAACAGCTCCACCACCTCCTCTCCCCAAACTAACCATCTCATTGTCTTGAGTAGAGTCCGGAGGAAGTATTTATGGCAATCCGAAATCCTCTGGAATGGCACTGCAAGCAAATGGATCATTTTGTTGGACTCAATTTCAACTCTAATTTTAACTTTGCACTGGTTGGACACCTCTTAAAAGGTAGATGTCTTATATTAGAATATTTTCACGAAATACTCGAGAATCTAGAAGTAGCTAAAAAATAAACGGAGTATCAGAAATAAATTGGCTAGTATGGTATCTTTAGGGTACAAACTATAGCTGTCATGGGAAGTTATGTTTTTGTTTAATAAGTACAGTCGATTTTCACATCAAGTGTCTTTTTAAAAGCATTGGTTGAGTCTTGTATCATTCCTAAGTGCTAATGGGAGCCAGAGTGATAGTAAAGCAGGTAGGGCATCCGCCTTGCATGCAGCTGACCCAGGTTCAATCCCCAGCATCCTCTAAGGTCCCCCAGTCCCCAAGCACTGCCAGGAGAGTAATATCTGAGTGCTGAGCCAGAAGTAACCTGCGCTCTGTCAGTTGTGGCCAAAAAAGGAGTCATAAGTACTGAACTTCCTAATAGCTATATTATTAGTTATATTCCCTAATTATCTTTTTATTATAAAACTAAGATCTTCCAAATCAATAAATATTACGTGGATAACTTATATTGGAAAATATCTTACAGAATTTATCACAGGGGCTGAAGCAATATTACAGCAGATAGGGCATTTTCCTTCTATGTAGCCAGCCTGGGTTCAATCCCCCAACCCCCATATGGTCCCCAATCATGACTCTAAGGACCTGAGCACCACCAGGTGTGCCCCCCAAAAAAATAAAAATCTGTCACAGATTTTCTTCAGCTTATAGTTTATTGTTGATTAGTCTGTTATTACCTATCATAGGACCTCACCTTTCTGGTACCCGCCCCTTACCTTTCCAGATTTCTGTATTGCTAATAGCAGTGATTTTAATTAATCTTCAGAGCTGCTGCACTGCGCTTTCGTGCCTGGCTGTATTCCTCGCTGCTGGCTTCATTGCATATCACCTTTGGTTTGATAACATGGCCAGAGACACCAGCTAACAAGAATAGTTCATGAGTCCAAATCCTTGGTGCTCCAATATGTTGAGCACAATCCCGACAGCGTTCTTATTTGAGCCTGTTTTTTGTTCTGATACCAAATACATTTCCAACTGCAGCTGGGTATACATAAGCATCACAAAAAAATAGGGAGTAATTTGGAATCCCCATGTAAAAAGATATGTGAATGCCATGGCCAGCAAATGTGACCTTTGGTGAATGTATGTGTGAGCACTGCACCAAACCATGGGGAACTCCCCACCCATAGTTTTTGTGCCTCACCTGAGAATGTGACCTTGGGGGAGCACACGTGCAAGCACTGCAGCTAAGTGGACAGTAGCCTTAGCACAGGACCAGCACGGCAGCTAAGTGCACTGTAACCTTAGCACAGGGCCAGCACGGCAGCTAAGTGGACTGTAGCCTTAGCACAGGGCCAGCACTGCAGCTAAGTGGACTGTAACCTTAGCACAGGGCTACCATTGCAGCTAAGTGGACTGTAGCCTTAGCACAGGGCCAGCACTGCAGCTAAGTGGACTGTAACCTTAGCACAGGACCAGCACTGCAGCTAAGTGGACTATAGCCTTAGCACAGGGCCACCACTGCAGCTAAGTGGACTGTAACCTTAGCACAGGGCCAGCACTGCAGTAAGTGGACTGTAAAACTGCGGTAAAGTTGGGGCGGAGCGATAGCCCAGCGGGTGGGGTGTTTGCCTTTCATGCGGCCGGCCCTTACCAGCCCCGGGTTCGATCCCGGCATCCCATATGGTCCCCCGAGCACCGCCAGGAGTAATTCCTAAGTGCAGAGCCAGGAGAAACCCCTAAGCATTGCGGGGTGTGACCCAAAAAGAAAAAAAAACTGCAGCAAAGTGAACTGTAACCTTATCACGGTGGCCATACAGATCTAAGGTGTGGCCAGTGTGCAGCCAGGGGCCACCACAGCAGCAGCAGCAGATGGAGCAGGAAGGAAGGGGGAAATGTGAATGAATACATACAAATTAATTTTACATTAAAAAACAGGACTAGAACAATAGTTTAGTGGGTGGGGCACTTGGCTTGCATGCAGCTGACCGTAGTTCTATCCCTGGCATCGTTTATGTTCCCTGAGCACTGCTAGCGTGATCCCTGAGTGCAGAGCCAGGAGTAACCCCTGAGTGCCACCGGGTGTGGCCCAAAACCAAAACACAAAGAAAATAGGATCATATTAGTGATTATAAAAGCTATTCAGGGGCCGGGCGATAGCCCAGCAGGTAGGGCGTTTGCCTTGCGCGGCCGGCTCATGCCGGCCAGGGTTCGATCCCGGCATCCCATATGGTCCCCGAGCACCGCCAGGAGTAATTCCTGAGTGCAGAGCCAGGAGTAACCCCTGAGCATTGCCGGGTGTGACCCAAAAAGCAAAAAAAAAAAAAAAAAAAAAAGCTATTCAACGGTTGAATTTACTTTCTAAACAATTCTATTTTTTAGACTCTGGGATTAACACTTCCCTGTGTTACTGTTTCTTTAAGCAAAATAATATTAAGCAGTAAAACCATATATCTTAAGGTGAATTCCAATATATAGTTTTGTTTTGTTTTTAAATTCTTTTCTCTGCTCAAGGAAATGGAATATCTAGAATACCATCATCGCTTTTGGATTGCCAGGATACCTTAAATTTTTAAGGAGTATTTTCTAGGGCGGGCGATAGCCCAGCGGTAGGGCGTTTGCCTTGCAGCGGCCAGCCTGTGCCGGCCTGGGTTTGATCCCGGCATCCCATATGGTCCCCTGAGCACTGCCAGGAGTAATTCCTGAGTACAGAGCCAGGAGAAACCCCCCTGAGCATCGCCAGGTGTGACCCAAAAAAGCAAAAAAAAAAAAAAAAAAATTAAGGAGTATTTTCTAATCACAGGTTAGGTGCTTAATCCTACATAGAATTAGCTAGTCACATGTGCATGTTTCATCTTCCCAAGTAACTATTCGAGGAAGGCTAAGAACTATCTCTCATATTTTCATTCTGTGCAGAGTTGCTAGCCACAGAATAGGGAAATCCAGAAATACTTGATAAAAAAATTAATTTCTTTCCTTTTTTTTGTAGGGATACAGGCATCCTTCACCTGCCATTGTTGCCAGAACAGTCAGAATTTTGCATACACTGCTAACTCTAGTTAACAAGCATAGAAACTGTGACAAATTTGAAGTGAATACACAGAGCGTGGCTTACTTAGCAGGTAAAAGTACAAAATTGACTAAGTCATTCTTACCACTTTTGTACCTAAGAAATAACATCTCAAACTATTTTTCCTGACCTAAGAAATGAACTTTATAGTATCTGCCTTTCTTACTTTTTATATTTGTTTAATCAAACATTCGTTAAATCACTCATTAAATCTTTTTGTGTATTCATATTTTAATGCAGTCTTCCAAAAGACATCCTAAGTAAAGCTTTTTAAGATAGAAAGTCTGTCCTCGGGGCTGGAGCTATGGCCCAGCAGGTAGGGCGTTGCCTTGCACACGGCTGGCCCATGCCGGCCTGGGTTCGATTCCCAGCATCCCATATGGTCCCCCAAGCACCGCCAGGAGTGATTCCTGAGTGCAGAGCCAGGGGTAACCCCTGAGCATTGCTGGGTGTGACCCAAAAAAGAAAAAAAAAGTCTGTCCTCATGATTTTTTCTTTTCGTTTTTATGTTTAAAACTTTATTTAAAGTTTTAAACATCATGGTTCTACAAAAGTTGTTCATAATACAGTCGTTCGTTCCAGATAATGTTCCAACACCAATCCTGCCACTCTTTTTTTGCCCTTCCCTCCACCAATGTCCTCAGTTTCCCACCCACACCCAAGCCTGCATCCTTAGCAGACACAAATTTACTTCATATTGTTTGTTGCAACATATATCTCACAATGGTGTTACTAAAGTCACTGCATGTACTGAGCTTTTAGGTGCTAGTTGAGCCTCCAATGCTATTGTTTTCACTTTGCAACTTTCCCATCTAATTTTCTGTGCTCCTACTGGGCTTTCAGGGCTGAAATTTGGAAGTATCCATTTTTCTGTATGCGGTATGGCTGCATACTCCAGGAGCTGTGGAACTGGGATGTATCCACAGCATGGTGTCTCTGAGATTAGTCATGCGGCGGGCCATTTTTGTGCCAGCGGAAGCTGGATGTAGGTGGAGTTCTGGACCTTCCTGCAGAACGGGGAATACTAAATGTTGCATGTCCTTAAATTTCATGTATGTCCTTAAATTTACTGTAGGGTTCTCTATATACAACTTTAACAGCTGTTTTCCTCTTCAGAAGATTATAATAAATGTATCCTATTTTAAGTGACATCGGTGATTTGTTACATTTTTTAATCTACCATTTTTCCTTTTAGCTTTACTCACAGTGTCTGAGGAGGTTGAAGTCGCTGTAGCCTAAAACATAGAAAGTCTCTTCTTCTTACTGATATTTCAATGGAAAATGTTCCTATGGATACATATCCTATTCATCATGGAGACCCTAGCTATAGGTAAATGAAATTTTCTCCCACAATTATAGTCAAGTAATAGAGTTAACCTGCAGAGTAATCTGGAAGGTAGTAAGAGAATCTTAAAACAATCTAGGGGCTGGGTGGCTAGAGCTCAAGTGGTCGGGCACATGCCGAGCAGCTGAGGCCCCCAAGTTCGGTTTCTGGCACCAGAGGTCCTCACTTCCCCAAGCTAGGTTTACCTCAGTCTTCCCCAAGCACTGCCAGTCCAAGAAACCCTGAGCATGACCAAAAAGTAAAGATAATCATGGAATAGCATGGAATTCAGAAGTCATTTTATTAATCTACATTATCGGGGCGGGCGATAGCCCAGAGGGTAGGGTGTTTGCCTTACACGTGGCCGGCCCATGCCGGCCCGGTTTGATCCCGGCATCCCATATGGTCCCCCGAGCACCGCCAGGAGTAATTCCTGAGTGCAGAGCCAGGAGAAACCCCTGAGCATTGCCGGGTTTGATCAAAAAAAAAAAAAAAAGCAATAAAACAAATCTACATTATCTTATTTGGGTCAGTAGCAGCATAGTTATTCTTCTAATATGCTATGGTTAACATTAGTTTTCTTTTTTAAGCACAAACCAATGAATAATGAAAAGAGTTTATCATGGGAATCTGGGTTGCGCGGACTCTCATGATAAACAACATGAAATATTTCACATTACATGCTTCATGGTAGAAAAATAAAGCTACACTGTATCACTTGTCTTCCCATTGTTCATTGATTTGCTCTAGTGGGCAAGGGCATCATCTTGCTCCAGGAACACGAAGAGCCTCAGACCATTCCTTCCCCTTGACCTGAAGGAATGGTCAGAGGCTCTTTGTGTTCCTGGAGTGAGCAGATGCCCTTCCCTACACTAGCACATGGCAGGGTGTATGGAGATGTTACTGGTGCCTGCAAAAGAAATGAACAATGGGAAGACAAGTGATACATGTGATAGCTTCTTTTTCTATCATGAAGCACGTATATAGACTTGAAAAAATATATATGTATACCAGCATATTTACTAAAGTTATTAAAATTATATATAGTATAATATAAATAACATAATCAAATTATGCCTGTTGGTTTGTGGTAGTATATTTTTCACTCATTCTGAGAAATTGCATAAAATAAAGCTATTTGGGGATATTTTTCCTGTAGAGATATCTTTTAAATTTTTAGGTATAGTGTTGTAGATTTTTAAGTGATCTTGCATTTATAGAGCAGTATCATTCAATTTATCAGCACAGTCATTTTTTTAATCAAAAGCCCCCAACAATTTCCCATTAATTTTTTTTTTCTTTTTGGGTCACACCCAGCAATGCTCAGGGTTACTCCTGGCTCTGCACTCAGGAATCACTCCTGGCGGTGCTTGGGGACCATATGGATGATGGGGATCGAACCCAGGTCCGCCGCATGCAAGGCAAACGCCCTCCCTGCTGTACTGTCGCTCCGGTCCCAGTGTATGCACAAGCTTTCCAGGCATACTTGGTTTTCTAAAGTCTTTTCTTCTTTGATTCCTATGATTAAATTTCTTTGAAATGCTCCCATTTTATTAAGGAACAAAGAAAATAAGTTTGTCAATATTCCCCAGTTGATTTTCTTGGTTTTTAAACCAAAAACACAATTGCCTATTTAGCTAGGGTTTTTTTTTCCTGATTAAAAAAATAAGTCAGTGGGCCGGAGAGATAGCCCAGCGGGTAGGGCGTTTGCCTTGCTGCCGGCCGCCCATGCCGGCAGGGGTTCCATCCCGGCATCCCATATGGTCCCCGAGCACCGCCAGGAGTGATTCCTGAGTGCAGAGCCAGGAGTAACCCCTGAGCATCGTCGGGTGTGACCCAAAAAGCAAAAAAAAAAAAAGTCAGTGAGTGTGGGCCTGGGCAATAGTATAGTGGGGTGAGGTGCAGCTGACCCGGGTTCAATCCCGCAATCCCATGTGGTCCCCAGCAGCTCCAGGAGTGATTCCTGAGTGCAGAGCCAGGAGGAACCGCTGAGCATTGCCAGGTATTTGCCCCCTCAAAAAAAAAAAAAAAAATCAGGGGGCGGAGCGATAGTCCAGCGAGTCGGGCGTTTGCCTTGCATGCGGCCGGCCCGTACCAGCCCTTGTTTGATCCCCAGCATCCCATATGGTCCCTCGAGCACCGCCAGGAGTGATTCCTGAGTGCAGAGCCAGGAAAAACCCTGATTATTGCCGGTGTGACCCAAAAAAGCAAAAAAAAAAAAAAACCATCAGTATAATTTTGTTCAGCTTTCCGTATCTACTATCAGACACCTTGGCAAAGCGGTTGATACAAGACAGAGTTTGTACCCTAAGGCCCCTTACAATATGTACAAATTTCAAACTAACTCACTGATATCAGTGGAAAATAGGACAACCACTTGGGAGGGATAAACAATGGTTATGTTTGTCACTACATTAATTAATTCTTCTCAATTGTTTAAATCTCTCAGGACACTAAAGGAGACTCAGCCATGGTCCTCTCCCAAAGGTTCTGAAGGGTACCTTACAGCCACCTATCCAAATGTGGGCCAGACCAGTCCCCGAGCCAGGAAATCCATGAGTTTGGACATGGGGCAGCCTTCTCAGGCCAACACTAAGAAGTTGCTTGGTTAGTTTATCTAAATTATGTTGAACTTTTTAGAATTACTTTTTTAAATGGTCAGATACTGTCGCTATTGGGAAATTATTTGAAGTTGTTTAAGATAATCCAAAAAAAGAAAAACCTCTCGGACGTAACAAAGTTTTCAATGAGAATTATAGATGACACCATGCCATATCAGTTATGACTTATTGGGTAAGACAGAGGAATGGAAATGGTATTTTGAACAGTTGTATTTTCTAATCTTAGACTGATCCTCTGACTCCTTGGTTTGTTCTGTATTAGCCAAGCAGCAGGGAAAATGGGAATAGAAGTTAGATATCTATTAGGAAAGATGCATCTTGTTGCTCTTAGACTAGGACCTTTAAGGATACATACTTCCCAGAATTGTCAGTGGGGAGAAAAATACATCAGTGTGGCATGAAGCTACCAATAATACCATTTATCATCTTTTCTTTGAAAATACAAAAAGGTAAGATTTTTTTTGATTGCTATGTTTTGGATTACTATCAAAAGATAGTTCTTGAAAGTTCAGCTGCTCGGTTATATATCAACATGTCAGTGAGGCGGGTGCTTAAAATGTTATTGAAGCTTTTTCCTTTTCACAATCATAATAAAAGGATCCACAGATTCCACCTTACCATATAGGAAATCCAGAGACAGACTTCCACAGATTCCACCTTACCATATAGGAAATCCAGAGACAGACTTCCACAATGCCTTGGGACCCATAATTCAGTTGCCAACACTCTGAATAGCTCAGTGGGTTGAGTTATTCATATGAGCATATTTCTAGGCGCTGGGAAATTATTAGTATTCATAAGAAAATCATGTGCAATAAGTTGTGAAATAACCAGCCAGTAAATCTGGAAAAAAAATTGAAATATAATTTCTGCCCTGAATTGCTTATAGTTTAGTAACTAAAACTTATAATCATCTGATTATAACAACCCCAAGTGGTGGTTTTGAGTAGTGTATCTTGGTGAGGAGAAATAATTGGGAAAAATTAGGAAAAGCTGCAGAGAGGAAGTAATATTTGAACTGGGACTTTAAATTTTAATACCTGTTTGCTAAGTAGACACAGGCTAAGGAAGACACGTGTGCTGAGATAACATGTATAAAGAAAAGTCTAGAGAGGCCGTTGAGTAGAAAATGAGGTTGCAGAAAGTTGGAGCTAAAATATGGAAGACTTTTTGTGCCCTAGTAAGAGATTCAACTATCGTATGTTCAACAGAGATCTTTAAATAGGGAAGAGACTTTATTTATTTATTTATTTATTTATTTATTTATTTATTTATTCTTTCATTCATTCATTCATTCATTTTGGCTCACACCTGGCAATGCTCAGGGGTACTCCTGGCTCTGCTCTCCAGAATTATTCCTGATATTGCTCGGGCAACCATATTGGTATGCCACAGATCGAACCTGGGTCGACCATGTGCAAGGCAAATGCCCTACCCATTGTACTATCGCTCCAGCTCCAGAAGAGACAGTATTAAATTCTATTTTTAGCAAAGATTTTTTTTTAACTATCACTTCACTTCACTTGAATCCCGTTATTCATCGATTTGCTCGAGCGATGAATAACGGGTTTTTTAAACTATAATGTGGATAAATAAGTAGTTTTTGGCAAGCAAGTAATTTAAGAGATAGAATCAGCAGTCCAACAGAAAAATAGTGTCACTGTAGGTCGGTACTACTGGGAGAAGAAAGAGGAGAGGAGAGAGGTTCAGCTGGATTCTGGAGCCGAGTGGACAGGACAGTGTGGGCGGTGGGGAAGAAGGAGCCTCTGAAGGATGTCAGGAGTTTCTAACTCCAAAATCTGGAGAGTGATTCCAGTCATAGAGACCAAAAAGTGATTTATAGCAGATACTGAATTTCGGTTGGTTGATAGAATACTGGAGAATCTGTGGTTCTAGAAATATATATATGCTAGAGAGAAAGAAAAGATGTATAAAGTTCAAGGAGAGACAAATCACAGATTTAGAATTGATCGGCTTCTTCATAGTTTGAAACCATTAGAGTAGACGAAATCTCCAGGAAAAATGCAAAATGAATAAAAAAGAGTGAGAACACAGGAAAACTAGTGGTAGAGAATGGTACCCTGATTTCATGTAGTATGGAACACACTGAATGGCTTTCAGGAAGTTTAAGGGTTTGTTGGAGATAGATATAAGGGGGTGGTTGGGGAGACAGAGAATGCCAGGGATCAAACCTGGAACCTGCCCAACTATGCATGGTTCACTCTGCCACAGAGCAGACTTTCCCAGATCCAGAAATTTGAATAAAAGCATGATAGTAACTGGATCCCTCGTTCTTTTACTTGAAGCTAATCACTTAACTGCACATAAGTTACTCAGTTTACAGATACGTGAAATAAAAAAAAACTTGGGGCTCTTAACTTGGTCTTTGTACTTAAGACTGTTTTGAGGAGGCAGAGCAATAGTACAGCAGGTAGGACGTTTGCCTTGCACACGGCCGACCCTGGTTCAATTGTCAGCATCCCGAATATGGTTCCCTGAGCACCGCCAGGCGTGATTCCTGAGTACACAGTCAGGAGTAAGCCCTGAGCATCGCTGGGTGTGACACCCCCCGCTCAAAAAAGGCTATGTTGAATATTAATTAGTATTAATGCTTGAAGTAAATGAAATATATTTCTCAAGTAGCTTAAGATTAATTATATCGGCTTTATTTCTGACTTTTAAAGATGATAACGTTGAAGCCAGAGTACAGCAAGTAGGGCACTTACCTTGTATGTGGCTGAATTGGGTTCAGTCGCCAGCAACCCTTATGGTCCCAGAGCCCACAAGGAGTTAACCTTGAGTGCAGAGCCAGGAGTAAACCTGAGCACAGCTGGGTGTCATCCCAGAACAAAAAAAAATTTTTTTTTAGAAAATCAAGCTTCTAGAGCCAGAGTGATTACAGTGATAGGGTCCTCGCCTTGCACACGGCCCAGCCAGTTTACTCTCCCGGCACCCCATTTGGCCCCATGAGCCCACCAGAAGTGATCTCTAAGCAAAGAGCCAGGTGTGAGCCCAGAGCACCACCAGGTGTGCCCCCACAATCAAGCTTTAAGTTAGCCTACATTTGTGAGTTCCCCATAATAAAAGGTTGATGCTTGGCATCATCAATTTTAAAACGGTTTTTCATATATGGTTTATTATTGCTTTGGGACAGTGAGTACCCTTTATTTATGATCAAATCTTGGACTTGGTGGGGTTTGGTTTACCTCCAGTCTGGCAAATAGTAAAATTGGTTTAGTTTGGATCAGTAAGGGATACCTGTCCTGAAATGAAAAAGTTATAGGGCAAAATGCATTTTAAAAAATGCAGATTGGGGGGGCCAGAGCGATAGCCCAGCGGGTAGGGTGTTTGCCTTGCGCTGCCGGCCTGTGCCGGCTCGGGTTCGATCCCGGCATCCCATATGGTCCCCCGAGCAGAGCAACGATAGGAGTAATTCCTGAGTGCAGAGCCAGGAGAAACCCCTGAGCATTGCCGGGTGTGACCCAAAAAAAGCAAAAAAAAAAAAAAAGCAGATTGGGGCGGAGCGATGGCACAGAGAGGAGGGTGTTTTGCCTTGCACATAGCTGACCCACATTCTATCCTGGCATCCCATATGGTTCCCCTGAGCATCGCCAGATATGACCCCCAAAAGCAAAAAAAAATAAAAAAATTAAAAAAGAAAGAAAATGCAGATATGAGAGAAAACTCCCTTCAGTGGATATGTTTGAGCTTCTTCGGAATCCTTAAGTTAAAGAATAAACATTTAGGGAGATGGGCACCGGTGGCGGGATGGGTGCTGGAACACTGTATGACCAAAACCCAAATATGAACTTTTTTAATTGTATATCTTTGTAATTGTAAAAATAAAAAATTTAAAAAAAAGAATAAACATTTAACTTATATATTTTCTTTTTAGCATATTCCTATTCAGACATTGTGCTTACTGAACTTCTATATTTTGTAATTTTTGTTTGTAGGAACCAGGAAAAGTTTTGATCACTTGATATCAGACACAAAGGCTCCTAAAAGGCAAGAAATGGAATCAGGGATCACTACACCCCCAAAATGAGGAGAGTAGCAGAAACTGATTATGAAATGGGTGAGAAACAAAAATTCATCTAGATCTTGGGAAAAGTCGTGGGGAAAGGACATTAGAGCCGCTGTCTGGTTACCACCCTGTGGAATCGGGGTGAAATACAGAAACCTTTACTCTTTCTCAAAGATAACTGTGATTCCTTAAAATGACAGTTATTCTGAAATCTGGGGGGTGGGGAGTAACTGTAGTATATAGCAGTACTGTATGTAGCTACCCAAAAATTTTTGCACAGATAAATTATAAATCTCTATGATGAGTTTTGATGTTTTAAATATCAAAAAGCTGCTGAATGTTAACATTGCGTGCTATTCATGAAATGTTCAGTTAATACAGATGATCATTTCATCTCCCTCTCACTGCAGAAACTCAGAGGATTCCCTCTTCACAACAGCACCCACATTTACGTAAAGTTTCAGTGTCTGAATCAAATGTTCTTTTGGATGAAGAAGTACTTACTGATCCGAAGATTCAAGCACTTCTTCTTACTGTTCTAGTAAGGTTTTTTTTGCTTCTTGAGGGTTTTTATGGGGTTTTTTTTTGTTTTGTTTTTCACTCCAGTCCACTTTTTTTTTGGTTTGGTTGATTTGGTTTGGGGGCGACACCCCGTGATGTGCTTACTGAGTAAGCCCGCTCCATGCTCAGGGATCACTTCTGGTGGTGTTCTGGGAACCATATGGGATGCTGGGCATTGAACCTGGGTCAGCTGCATGCAAAGCCAATGCCCTACCCACTGTTCTCTCTCCAACCTGCCAGTCCACTCTTAGATTATTAAATACTAAAAACATGAGAAGTGGGCCCGGAGCGATAGCCCAGCCGGTAGTGCGTTTGCCTTGCACCACGACCGGCCTGTGCTGGCCGGGTTCGATCCGGCATACCGTTTGGACCCCCAAGCACCGCCAGGAGTAATTCCTGAGTGCAGAGTCAGGAGAAACCCCTGGGCATTGCGGGTGTAACCCAAAAAAGCAACCAAAAAAAAAAAAATGAGAAGAAAGCCATCTACTCCTTACCAAAACATTTACCTGTGTAGCCACTAAAAAAAAAAAAAAAAAAAAAAACTTTGTTTGCCTCTTTGCGTCTTGACAGGCTACACTGGTAAAATATACCACGGATGAATTTGACCAGCGAATTCTTTATGAATACTTAGCAGAAGCCAGTGTTGTTTTCCCAAAAGTTTTTCCTGTCGTGTAAGTATCTTCTTTTTGTTTTTAATAAATACCGTATTTGTCATGAAGTCAGATGCTTTATGATAGTCTTGGGGAAGCTGAGAGTGTGACTTGCTGAATGTGGGCTTAATAGGTCTGGAGACCAGTTTTGACCTATTAGGGAAATATTTTTTGCTTACGGAAGAAGTTCATCATCATAAATACTTTTCATTTCCTCACTTTCCAGCAAACTGCTCAACTGTTATATTTAAATCACAGACCTGTTTTGATGTCCTTTTTCTTTTTCAGTAGAATGTTTATTTCTATGCAGTGCAATGATTAACCTACATGGGAAATTATTTTTATTCTCTGGGAGCTTAAATCATAATAGCTTCAAAGTTTTCAAATCTGAATAAACTAAAAAAAAATTGGAGAACTTAGTCCTGTACTAAATTCTTCCCTACTTGGAGAGCTTCTTTACTTTACTCTTCTACTTTCCAATAAACTGTCTACTTTAAAAAAAAAAAAGTTGGGCAAGTTTATTCTTATCATAGGCCTTTTTAATTTTATCATTATTTCCTTTTTGGTTAATCTGATTTGAAAGTTTCAGAATTTGAAGGCCAGAGAGATAGTACAATGAGCAGGTAGGGTGTTTGCCTTGCACACAGCTGGCGCAGGTTTGATCCTTGGTATTTCATATTTCCCTGAGCCTGCCTGGAGTAATTTCTGAGTGTAGAGTCAGAAGTAACTCTGACCACCATAGGTGTGGCCTAAAAGCTCCCTCAATATGCCCAAAAAAAAAAAAAAAGAGTTTCAGAATTTTATATAATTGATGCTTGAGTACTTTAAAATAGTGGACATAGCTGAATTAGAAACAGTATTTCCTTTTAACTTTCAATTAAAGCACGTATTACTCTAGGCCCTAAAGTAATTTTGCTCTTGTTCAGTATGATTCAGCCCTTACTGAGCAGAATTGACCGTCAGCAGAAACGTGTGCTGAAAGGCAGACAGCGAGCCTTGTTTTGAGCACACAGTCACTGTATAAACATGGCAGTATGACCGTTCCAAATAGTCGTGTCTACCACGTTCTCTCGGATGACCAAACAGTTAAGGATTAAGAGACAAAGACAAAAAGCCGACACACACATACATTACACAAACTTTGGTACCAGAAAGTAGAAAGCATTCGTTTCTCTTCATTTTTATCATTTTTCTGCGAGATGTGCAGTATGTTTCCTAGTATATATTTTTATTTACTATTCTTTAAGATGTTTTTCTGTTGACTTTGTTTCAGGCATAACTTGTTGGACTCTAAGATCAACACCCTGCTGTCATTGTGCCAAGATCCAAATTTATTAAATCCGATTCATGGAATTGTACAGAGTGTTGTGTACCACGAAGAATCCCCACCACAGTACCAAACAGCTTACCTGCAAAGTAAATATGTGTATCGGGAGATGGATGGTTGCTTCATTCACTAATGCATGCACTGTTACCGAATACACTGACTCAAAACTCCTCTGTAGATTGGGAGTGAGGGCGGAAGCTCAGTGGCAGAGCACATGCTTTGCATGTTTGAGGTCCTAGGTTCAACCCCAGCACCACACACATACAAAAAAGAAACGCTCTAGGGGCTGGAGCGATAGCACAGCGGGAGGGCGTTTGCCTTATATGGCCGACCCGGGTTTGATCCCCAGTATACCATATGGTCCCCTGAGCACCGCCAGGAGTAATTCCTGGAGTGCAGAGCCAGGAGTAATTCCTGAGCATTGCCGGGTGTGACTGTGACCCAAAAAAAGAATAAAAAGGTATATAATGAATAACGTGTCCTTTTACAAAGACAGCATGTGCTTTTTTTCCTGAATCTTCTATATTTTTTGGTTTGTTTGGGCTCTGGAACCACACCCACTGGTGCTCAGGGCTTATTCCTGGTTCTGTGCTTAGGGATCATTCCTGATAGGCTTGGGGGAACCATATGAGGTGCTGGGGGTCGAGCCTGGGTCAGCCGTGGTGAAGGGAAGTGCCAAACCCACTGTACCATTACTCTGGCACCCTGAACCTTTAGTATTTTTAATTTGTTCATAGTTTTAGATAATATGGTTATAATAGTGTTAACATTTCTGGTTTTGATGTACCTATCCCACCAGCAAAGTGCCCAAGACCCTCTACAACTGTCGTTTAATACTTGGGGTGCTGCTGTACCATGCCCATACTCCCACCCCCGGCACCTGAAATCGTGCTTCTGTTGACTCTCTCAGGGCAGTTTCCATTAGGCTCCATGACTTAAAATACTGTTATGTTATGGATAGGGCTTATGCATACAAAGTTCCAGCACCCACCACCAGCGTATCTGCTTCCCTCCACCAGCTTGGGATCCCCTCCCACCCACTGAGCCCCACCCCAGGCTCTGTTCTGTAGACCAGTTCTCAGATTCTCTTTAGCCATCTAGTACTTCCGTGTTCTGTTTATTTGTGTCCCATATCTGAGACAGTTCATCCTGGATGTGTCCATCTCCTCTTCTGGCTGACTTCTAGGTCCATCCCTTTAGTGTACCAACAGATTTTGTGATCTTTGTCTTTTTAGCTGAGTAGCATTCCATCATGCATGTATGCAATAGTTTCTTTATCCAGTGATCCGTTCTTGGGCGGCTTAGGTTGTTTCCACATCTTGGCCGTTGTGAACAGTGCTGCGATGAACATAGGAGCACAGATGTCCTTTTGGAATAGAGTTTGTGCCCTTGAATTGCTTGGAAGTTTCTTAGTTTTCTGAGGACTGTTCATGTCCTCAAAAACACAGGAAACACAGTTGATGTTTCCACCATCTGGGGTGGGATTCCCTTTCTCCCCCATGTCCATAGAAACAGCATTTGTTTTTTAGTGTGTGTCAGTCTCTGGTGAGGAGACATCTCATTATTGTTGAGTCGGGCTTGTTTGTTTGTGTGGCTCATGCCCTGCTGTACTCAGGACTTACTCCTGGCTCAGAGATCACTCCTGGGAGGGGTTAGGGGAACCCACTCCTGGCTCAGAGATCACTCCTGGCAGGGATTGGGGAACCCACTCCTGCCTTAGAGATCACTCCTGGCAGGGATTGGGGAACCCATATGTGGTGCTGGGATGACACCCAGGCCAGCTGCATGCAAGGCCAGCACCTTACCCTCTGTGCCATCTCTCCAGCCCTTCATTGTTGTTTTGATTTGCATTTCCCCATAAGTGATAGAGAGCACTTTTCACATACCTATTGACCTATATCTTGTTAAGGGAAGTGTCTGTTTGGGGCTGGAGCGATAGCACAGCTGGTAGGGCATTTGCCTTGCACGCAGCCAACCTGGGTTCAATCTCCAGCATCCCATTTGGTCCCTCAAGCACGGCCAGGAAGAATTCCTGAGTGCAGAGCCAGGAGTAACCCCTGAGCATTGCTGAGTGTGACCCAAAAAGACAGGAGGAAAAAAAAAGAAGTGTCTGTTTATCTTTTCTCCCCTATTTTTTGGGGGGGGTGTTTGTTTGTTTTTTCTTTGGGGCTACACCCAGAAGTGCTCAGGGTTTACTTCTGGTTCTATGCTCAGAGATGATTGCAGCTAGGCTCTGGGGACTGCACAGCCTGCCTAGGATTGATCTGCATGCAAAGGAAAATGCCTTGAGATCACTCGGCCCTCCCCGTTTTCTTTCTTTGCTCCATTTGATGATGGTGGTTTGTTTTTGTTAAGTTTTACAAGTGCTTTTTTTTCTCTCTTGGATGTGACCTTGTTAGTTGAGTGTGCTTTATTTCTTAATGTTCTGCATATGAGAGAGCATCTGGTAGCTCTTTTTTTCTTTCTCATACATTTTGCTTAGCATGACTTCCTCCAGTTCCATTAAAGTTGCAGCAGGCGAAATTTTATCCTTTGTCATAACTGAGTGTGCCCGTTGTGTAAATGTACCACAGTTTCGTTATCTACTCATCTGTTGTTGTGCACTTCTTACTGTCCTGTCTTCGCTGTTGTAAGTAATGCAGCAATGTAAGTGTGAATATATTCTTTTGAAGTAGCATTTTGTGTTCTCAGAGTAGATGCTGATAAGTGGAATTGCAGGGTCATAGAGAAACTCTACTATTTTAAGATATTAAAATATTTTTATCTCCAGACCATTTTCCAAGCTCCCACCAGCAGTGATGAGAGTTTTATTTTTTTGCTATATCCCCACCACTTCATAGTTTCTGGACTTTAGATATAAACTATTCTCGCTAGTGTGAGATATTTCATTGTCATTTTGAGTTACATATCCCTAGTAATCAGTGATATCATCATTCATTTTTCATATACTTGTATGCCATCTTCATGTCACATTGGAGGAATTATCTGAATTTTTTTGGGGGGGTACACTCCAGTGATGCCCAGGGCTTACTCCTGACTCTGCACTCAGGGATCATTCCTGCAGGCTCGGGAGCCAACTGGGATGCCTGATATCGAACCTGGGTTGACTTCAGTGCCGAGGATCGAACCCAGGTTAGCTGCTTGCAAGGCAAATGCCCTACCCGCTGTGCTATAACTCCGCCCACCCCCTGCTTATTTTTAAATTATTTTGAGGCACCATGATTTACAATACCTTTTTTTTTTTTAATATTTGGACCATACCCAGCAGTGCTCAGGGGTACTTATAGCAGTGCTTGGGGTCCTGGTTCATTCAGGAATTCCTCCTAGAACTACTAGGGGGACCATATGGGATGCTGGAAATCGAAACCAGGTCAACCGTGTGCAAGGCAAACGCCCTCTCTACCCGCTGTACTATCATTCTAGTCCCTCTCCCCATTTTTTTACGGGATTGTTGGGTTTTTTTTTTCCTGCTGAGAGCACTTTACACATGTATTTCCTTTATTAGTCCTTCGATATCTAAATAATTTCTTCCTATTAGTGAAATGTCTTGTCCTCATTTCTTTTGCAGCGCAGAGTATTTGAGTTTAATATAGTCCTATTTATTATTTCTGCTTTTGTTTTCTTTGTAAGTGGGGTATTAACATTGAAGACTCTTCTGAAGTCAAGATCTTGGAGAATTTTCTTAAGTGTAGTTAATAGAAACAGGTTTAATATCAAGGTCCTTTAATGGATTTTTTAGTGGATTTTTGTGTTTTTCTTTTATAATTGTAAGCGAGGGGTCAAATGTCATTTTTTTCACTGTGGCCATTCAGTTTTCACCTGCCCCATTTGTTGAAGAGATTTTTTCTTTGCCCCACTTCATGCATCTAGACCCTTTGTATTTGAGTCTTTTAATGTTCGATAATTGTTTGGCAATATGTTAAAATATTTCATCCTGAATAATTTCAAGTGAATTAATTTACTTTGATATTCATTATGAAATCTGTCTTCAGCATTTGTGTAGGTTTTGTTTATATATATATACATATATCATCAACTGTGTCACTTGCTTAATTGATTTCTGCTAAAATTTAAAAAAGTGTCAGGCTTATTGTAATATTTGATTTCTTACAGGTTTTGGTTTTAATGGCCTATGGCGGTTTGCAGGACCCTTTTCAAAGGTAAGAAAATATTTTTACTCCATAATCAGAATGAGAATGTTTACTCATGTTAGTCTGCCTGCTATAATAACAAGCAACATATTGAAAACTGGAAAGATGATTCACGATTCATGTAACATTTTTAGTAAAAATTGTCTACCTTGGTATTTTTTCAAGAGAGGCCAGAGCAATAGTACAACGAGTATGGTGCTTGCCTTGCTGCGGCCAACCTGGCTTCAATCCCTAGCATCCCACGTGGTCCCCTGAGCCCACCAGGAGTGATGCATGAGCGCAGAGCCAGGAGTAAGCCTGAGCACCTTTGGGTGAGGCCCCCCAAAAACCCAAAAAGATTCTTTCTTAGAGGCATCACCTTTGATATATTCATATTTTTGTTTTCACAAAAAACGTAATAACTCATGCTCGATTTTCCAGAAGGGTGTGATAAATCTCTGTACACTTTCCTGCCTCAGTCCCTCTTATATTTGATGATACTAATACACACACAAAAGTTTCTTGTGACTAGGAAATAGTCTACTCGGTTAAAATCCACTTTATAAAAACAATTGTACTTCCTGGCTATTGAATTAGACTCATTCTCCCCTGATTATATCCTCATTTGTTCCTACTCAGTTTGTTCTTTGCTCGGCAATAGTTGCTCTAGTGCTACGTACAGTTTTTTTTTTTTTTTTTTTTTTTTTTTGCTTTTTGGGTCACACCCGGCGATGCTCAGGGGTTTCTCCTGGCTCTGCACTCAGGAACCACTCCTGGCAATGCTTGGGGGACCATATGGAATGCCGGGATCGAACCCAGGCCGGCATAGGCGGCCGGCGCAAGGCAAACGCCCTACCCACTGGGCTATCGCTCCGGCCCAGTTTTTCATTTTTTAAAACGATACGGTTTCTGGAGTTGACCCGGTTCCTTGAAGGCAGGATTTGTGTTCCTTCCCCGCAGTTTCAGTGCACTGTTCTATACCACAGTAGATCCTGGGCGTACCAAAACAATATGAATTATTTATACCATGTTCTAATGTTTAATTGGGTATTTCATTTCATTTTAGTCATGTTTTTAGCATGTATTATTGTGCGCTAGCTATCATTTGAGATATGGACCAGAACTCACTGAAATAAGCATTTAGTTATTTGTTAGTTACTGGCTTATTCCAGCCTCTGTGCCCAAGGGTCTCTCCTAAGAGTACGCGGGGAACCTTATGCAGTGCTGAGAATCAAACCAGGTCAGCCAGACGTGGAGCACCTTACCCCAATACCGTCTCTCCAGCCCCGATGGAACTTTTTGCGGTTATGTGGCAGGTGCACCAGTAGCCCCTCACAGTGTAGTCGAATCTGCATGGCAGGAGCACTGGTGACGCTCTGCTCCTTCGCTCTGCTTTGGGAAACGACCAGACGGCAGTGCTGAGTATTGGGTATCTCAGGGTCAAAGTCACTCCTTCACACATTGCTTTCAGTAATTGCAAATTACATCTGGAAGTTAAGTGTAAGCTGAACAAAGTTCTCAGTTTTAAGTCTCCTGGTAGTCTATAACTATTACTCAACCTGTCCCCACCCCTTATTTAAATACCTGCAAAACAAAGGAAGAAAAAATAGTAAGCTGTGCCCACCTGAAATTGAATTTGTATATATAATTTTCTTTGGCTTCAGAGAGAATTTACAAATGAGGAAAAAAAAAAAGAATGGAGCTAAAATAATTTCCTATTTTCCATTACAGCAAACACAAATCCCAGACTATGCTGAGCTTATTGTTAAATTTCTTGATGCCTTGATTGACACGTATTTGCCTGGAATTGATGAAGAAGCCAGTGAGGAGTCCCTCCTGACACCCACATCTCCTTATCCTCCTGCAGTGCAGAGCCAGCTTAGTATTACCGCTAACCTTAACCTTTCTAATTCCATGACCTCACTTGCAACTTCCCAGCATTCCCCAGGTCAGTACATGTGATCTTTATATACATTTGAGCAAAATTTTAATATACCAACATCAGGAATTCCCTTGTTGTCACTTTATCACAGATTTTACTCTTTTCCGTCATGAGGGTCACTTTATATTTCTTCTTTTCCCTGTAGTGACATGAATTCTGTAGCTCGTGTATATCGTTTCAAGCAGTTCCATGTAAGACAGTAAGATGTTCAGAGGGCTCAGGGTCCCAGAGATCATAGTCTCTACAGTTTGGCAGGAAGGTCCATTATTACCCTGTAAGTGAACAGAATTGTCGTTTCCTTCCTAGTTGTTCTAACCTTGCCCCAAGCACGTCTGCCTCTGATCCAGCGTACTAACTCCATTTCAAGGGTTTGGGGGCAGGTAACGGCCGAGCGGGGACCCAGAGCCTCACATGTAGTACATGTGCTGTACCACTGCACCATCTCCCTGGCTGCCACAGAAAATCAGTAACGTCTTTCATGATTGCCAGTAACAACTCAGTCATCCATAAACCAACCTAAAAATCTAGGACTGAAGAACCAGATGAAAAAGTCATCTTCAGGGGCGGAGCAATAGCCCAGCAGGTAGGGCGTTTGCCTTGCTGGGACGGCCTGTGCCGGCCTGGGTTCAATCCCGGCATCCCATATGGTCCCCCGAGCAGCGCCAGGAGTAATTCCTGAGTGCAGAGCCAGGAGTAACCCCTGAGCGTTTCTGGGGGTGACCCAAAAAGCAAAAAAAAAAAAAAGAAAAGAAAAAGAAAAAGTCATCTTCAGGGGCTGGAGCAATAGCCCAGCGGGTAGGGCGTTTGCCTTGCCTCGCGGCCGACCCAGGTTCGATCCCCGGCATCCCATAGGGTCCCCCAAGCACCGCCAGGAGTAACCCCTGAACATTGCTTTTTGTGAACCAAAAAGCAAAAAGGAAAAAAAAAAGCAAAGAAAAAAGAAAAAGTCATCTCAAAAAAAGAGTGAAGGGAAACCCCTGGTAGGGTCATGCTTCCTATTGGGAAGATAGTCTTCTAAAAGAATCATTTAAGATTATGTGTTGAAAATTCCTCTTAAGAAGCACCTCATTCTCGTAGCTCTTTTAAGGTTTATTTTTACTTTGGGGTGGGGTCTCACTTGGCGGCGCTCAGGGGCTGTAATGTATACCTACCACGTGGTGCGGGGTCACACAGCAGCTCACCATATGCAACCTCTGCACAATCTCGCTGCCCCTACACAGCTCTTATTGTGGGTTTTCGTTTTAAAAGCCAAATGATGCCACATTTATGACATGGAAAATCCAGAAATAGGATCTCAACTTTTTATTTGTTTGAGGGAGTCTCCCAGGCTACCAGGACCTACGTAAGAGTGTTTGAGAATTCGGACATGGGGCGTGGACACGCCAGAGTAGGCTCTCCGGCCCTTTCAGCACTCTCCGGCCCACGGAGCCCAAGTTCACAATTCCAGGTTGTGTGTAGTTTGAAGGTTCTGGAACATTTGGCAAGTGTAATATTCCATTCATTTTACAAACCATATATTATATTATATTTTATATTATTATATTATATTTTATTTTATTATATCATATCATATTATATTATATTATTCCACCACTCTCCTGTTCCCCTGTACCCCTGTATGATCCATTACCCCAACTGCTCCTCCACTGTCCCACCGCAGCCTCCCGCCCTTCCTACTCCTCCCCCCTTAGCAGGAAGTAAGGGAACTGACAGAACTTATTCCCTCGTGTGGCCTGTTCACTTGTCCTCTGGATCAGGGCTTCTCGAAATTGTAGTCCCAGACAAGTGGCCTCAAAATTACTTGGAAGCTATTTAAAAAATATAAACGCCTTAAGCCCACCCCAGACCTCTTGCTTGAAAAACTAGCGTTAAAGCAGATGCTGGTGTTCAGGTTCTTGCCCAGAGTGGCAGATTGAAAGCAAGGGGCTGGGAAGAGTAAAGAAGGTGGGGAAGCTCCCAGATTATGAGAGGGTCTCCTAAAGAAGGAGTCCAGAGAAAGGCCGAAGTTTACCCTTTTAACAAAGCTCGGTGGTCGGCATTTCCTTACTATGTCCCAAGAGTGCTGACGGGTATGACCTGGAGAAGTTGCTGAGAGGACTGTCTCAGTCATCCAGGTTACACCCTGCCTCCCTCACTAGCCACCCTCCTGGCCTTTCATACCAGTGGATGCCCTTTAGGACCTGTCCCTAATCGTACCCTTCCTGTCACGTGGTCCCTGTTGCTAGCACAGTGACCGAGCTAGCGAATGTGTTTTATTAAGCACACAGAGTGGAGGAGCACTGCCCTGAGATCTTCCTGCCGTCGTGCCCAGCTACCAGCATCTCCACTCTCAAAGCCATGGCAACATTTAAACTTTACTTCTAGGTATTAAACTCACTGACTTCTTTTCTCCACCACCTCCCATCCCAGCACTCTGGAGTGGTGAGGATAGATGGAGTCATAGATGTCGGCTAGTTCTATGCAGTCTTGCATGCGCATGGGGAGACTGAAGTGTAGAAGAACTGAGTCAGTCGGTGGATCACACAGACCTTCTCTGTAACCACCAGTGCTCTTCTGCCGCTCCCATGGCCTTCCGTCTCCATCTCTATAGCTGTTAGCAATTTTCCTCCCCTTCCTTGCTTCTTCTGTCTTTTTTTCCTCTCGTTTCCCCTGGTTTATTTCATTCTCCTTATTTTCCTCTGCCTTTTCCATCAGTTCTTTTTTTTTAATTTAATTTTATTATTTTCCCCCTAAATATTATTACACCATTTTAGACATACAATTGAAAGATGCTCATGTAGAGTTTTGGTTCTACACGCATCCCCTCCACCCAAACCCATCTCCCATCACCAATGTCCCCACCTCCCTCCCCCTCCTGCACCTCAACTACTTGGCGGATTCTGTATTTCATCTCTTTCCTCTTTATATCTCCTTCCCAACAAACTTTCCTGCTCTTCGTGGAATGCAGTGCATTAAAAGACATTACTGTTTCACTATTTTTAGAGGACCCAGCGGCCATAAGCGGCCACGCCGACCTGGGCTCAAACTGGTTTTGCTCTATTAATCTGGTCATGAGGCAGTTTCCCAGCGTCCGGACAGCGAAAATGGTGGCTAGTGTGATGGGCGAGTCTCATCTGGCTGCTTCCGGGACCCCCAGAGGTGATGGGCCCACTCCCCAAAACCCATCTGTCCTCCTCGGGGTTCCATAGTTAGCTGGGCCCAGCGCAAGCCGAGTTCCAGCCTCCCCAGCCGCTTGTGAGACTCTGGATGCTGGCCCCCGGGCAGCTCCTGGGCAGGGGCCACCAGGCTTGACAAAATGGAGGGGGAAAGGGTGACCCCGAATCCATTTGATGAATTCCCAGAGATTACCGCTTCTGGGAGCCACCTACCTGGGCTCGAACTGGTTTTGCTCTGTTAATCTGGTCATGAGGCAGTTTCCCAGCGTCCGGACAGCGAAAATGGTGGCTAGTGTGATGGGCGAGTCTCATCTGGCTGCTTCCGGGACCCCCCCAGAGGCGACGGGCCCTTCCATCAGTTCTTTATGTATGTAGAGCTCTCTGTTTTCTGGGTTATTTCTAATGATCAACCACGAAAAATGATCATATTGATTGATTGATTTAGGCTTTTTGGATAACACCTGGTGACACTCAGGTGTTACTCCTGGCTCTGCACTCAGGAATTATTCCTGGCGGTGCTCGGGGACCATATTGGGTGCCGGGGATCAAACCTGGGTCAGCCGTGTACAAGACAAACCCCCTACCCGCTGTACTGTTGCTCCAGCCAATCAGATTTCTTTAAATGAGTAGACTTTATATTGGTCCTTTTGCTGTTAAAGCTGAGTTTATATTGACTATTTTGTTTGCCCGGACAAATAGGGGAAATTCCAGCCCATCTTTGCCCATTAGTGGCAGCAATCCAATGATCAGACTGAGAATGCTTGTTCTTATGGAATGCCTCCTGTAATAATCAGTGCTTTGTAATTAGAGCACTACTTTCTGTCTTTAGTACCACGTAATCTTATACCCTTTCCTTTTCGTTTATGGAGCTGAATTTACTGACATCTTAGTGAAGAGTCTTACCAGATTCCCTAACTCGCTTTGCTTTTCCATTTAATTGTGTCGCTGTCTAGAAACCAAGCATTTCCCTTTTCCACTCCCATCATCCAGGTCACATGCCGAGTATTTTGAGGTCTGCATCGCTTCCTAAAATGGAGGCGTGACTGTTACGCTCCCCATCTAGTTACCAGCATCAACCTGCACCCGTTCTTCTGAACTTTAAGCAGGTGAAAGCTATGTTGCTCTTCCACCTGCTTAAAAGAGGTGAAAGATCAGAAGAAAATGTCAAAAAAGGAAAAATCTGCCCTTTTTCATATTAATGCTCTACCCCTTGTCCACATTGTATCTCACTTAAAATCTTTTGGGATAGGGCCAGAGAAATAGTACCGAGCTTTAGATGCTTGCCTTGTACATGGCCGACCAGGTTTGATCCCTGGTACCCGTATATGGTTCCCGGGCACCACCAGAAGTAAATCCTGAGTCCAGGAGGATTCTGTCTGAAAACTAGAGGGCATAATCATTACCCAGTATCTAATATTTCATCCTTTTGAAAAATCGTGTGAACGTGACTCACTTTTGTGTTTTCTTCCATCCTGTTTGTGAAGCTTCTCTGCCTTGCTCTAAATCAGCAGTTTCCATGCAGCTGATCTCTCGTCCAGGTACTCTTTATTTTCATCATCTTTGCACGGAATACTGCTTACCCCGCCTTCGTCTTGGGCACATGGCATGAGGCTTCATTCACCAGCCCCTGTCAGCATAGTCTGGCTTAGCACCGAGTGATTTGTAAAGAACCGCATTGTGGTCTGGGGATGCTGGTGGCATTTCCTGGCTCAGTTAAAGAGTGGCTTATCCCCCCATGCACAGTGAAAAAGCACCCAGCCCTTGACTAACAAGGGCAGTTATCAAGATCCTCTAGGGATGTGGCTTCAGGGAACATTTTTAGCTTCAAAAATATTTATTTTCCCAAAATACACAGTCAACCAGTGATTCCTGCAAAAGTATAGCTGGCTGTTTTGTCATCTGGATTTTGGGGAGTTTGGATGGCTTGGATGGATTTTTACTAAAGATATTATTTACATTATTCAGTTTAGTCTGCTTTAATTGTATGCCATGAGTCTGTATACATTATCCCCAGTTTATTGGTGGGGGAGCCCCCTCCCCAGCAGCGCTGAGGGCAGAGACTTGGCGTAGTTGATGGTGTGGTCCTGGGATTAAGCTCAAGGGCTCTTTGAAGCCAGATGCACTGTAGCCTTAGGAGTGCTCTCCCTGGCACTGCTTTATGTGTGTGCATCACTTGATCACTCGGATCCCGTTATTCATCGACTTGCTCAGGCGGGGCGCCAGTAACATTTCCATTGGACCCTATCACATGCCAATGTAGCCCAATGGCATCTGGTTGATTCAGGACTATGAAGAGCCTCAAACTGTTCCTTCAGGGTCTTGACAAAGACCCTGTGTGTGTATAATTTAGAATAATTTAGAATAATGTGTGTGTATAATTTAGAAATTATGCCTTATATTTTATTCTCCTATGATTTTATATTAATGGTTTGAGGCTCTTTATGTTCCTGTAACAAGCCGATGCCCTTTGCTCTACTGGCATGAGACAGGACATATGGAGATATTACTGGTGCCCGCTCTAGCAAATAGATGATTAACGGGAAGATCGTGATCGTGATCGTGATCGTGATGATTTTATATTAAATATATTATATAACCTAAAGAGAACAAGAAGTGTTAGCAATTAATAAAAGCCCAGTAAGACATTTTAAAAATTACTATTTATAGATTAGGCTCAAAATAGAAACATTTATATGAATTTAACTCAATTCCATGAATTTATTTATCTTAGAACAAGTTTTAGTTACCTTTCTAAGAAAGTGTTCTATATTTTGTGCTCATATTCATTTCTTATATTTGACAGGGTTTTTAATTATTGTTTGAATATAAATTTAGTACTGTACTTTTTTAAAAAAAATCCTTTCCGTGTAGAACATGGTCTTTTAATTACAGGCATTAAGAATATCTTAATTTGCCTAGTTATTTTTATGTGCAAAACTATTCACATCTTAACTGATTCGTTTTCTTCACCCTTTGACAAAGGCAAGTTTCATGATGCCCTTTATTGCCAGTTTGGGGGCTAGAACCATTTGAGAGTTCATCAGCCAGCCAAGGCTCACGCCACATTGTAAATGCACAGATGGGCCTGCTGACATTGTCCAGCTTGTCACATGTGCAGGAAGTTTCCTGCCTGGTTTGCCATATAGTTCATATATGAAGAAGCTGTGCAGCAGTCAGGAACCTACTGGCACCCCTGTGCAGGTGGTAGGAGATGTGGGTTATTAATAGTCTTTCCATCGCTTCTCGGCCTTTTGGCTAAGATCAAGTGTAGTATCTGTTCTTATCAGTTTAGTAGACTTTCCATTTTTCTTAATTTCTTCTTTCTATAGTAGTTTAGGTAGCATGGTTACAAAATGTAATCTTTCCATTTTTTATTCTTTTCATTCTTACTAACGAACTCATTTTCCTGTTTCTCAGGAATTAAAAAAGTACTACGGTGGTTATTTAGCTAAAATATTAGGAGGCCTTTTGGCATTTTTTTAAATAAATGGATTTTTAAAAATCAAATGTTTCATTATCTGTCAAGTTGGATTGTTTTCCCCTAATTGCCAGAATGAACCTTAATATCTGCCTTCAAGGAACTCATGTTCTGGCCAAGGAGATAGACCTATCACTAAAATCGATTAAAAATCATCTGATCGTCCTTCTTCCCCACTTGCTTCACTACTTTTTGTTTAGAAATTCCTGTTGTGGGACCAGAGTGATAGTACAGTGGGTAGGGTATTTGCCTTGCACGCTGCCAACCCAGGTTCCATCCCCAGCATCCCACATGTTCCCTGAGCACCGCCAGGAGTAATTCCTGAGTTCAGAGTCAGGAGTGACCCCTGAGCATTGCTGGGTGTGACCCAAAAAGTGAAAGAGAGGAAAGAAGGAAGGAAGGGAGGGAGGAAGGGACAGCTGGCCGCCCTATTGTGTGGGAGTCTTATCTGTAACTGCCACAGTTCACAAAGCCTAGATCTTACCAAGGCGCTGCTGGAGGCGAATGTCGAGCTTTCCTCCCTGCATGTTTGAGACTGGCTGCATGTTCCACCGTGACCTGTATATAGGGAGTGGTGGGGGTTTAAACTAGTACATCAGGATTTCAGGGATTTGTGATTCTGCCTCATTTGGGTGGTAGCACCTGGGTTTCTCTTTCCACCTAGATTTCACTTTCATCCCCACTGAAGGTCAAAAAGGACAGTTGGTGCTTAAGCGTATAAGAGAAACTAGTATGCAAAGAAAGCATCAGAGGGGTTTTAAAAGTTCCAGGGCCGGAGCCATACACAGTGAGGAGGGCATTTTGCCTTGCACACAGCTCAGGGACCCAGCATTCCATATGGGTCCCTGAGCACTGCCAGGAGTAATTCCTGAGTGCAGAGCCAGGAGTAACCCCTGAGTATTGCTGGGTGTGACCCAAAAAAGAAAAAAAAAATTCCAATAACATGTTCTGCTTATAAACTCTGGGACGTACCATCACAGAATGGGTTAGAGTGGCCTAGCTGATTAAAGTTTTCCTATAAAATGTTGAAACCAAATCTTTTTCCAGCTTTCACAGGTTTCCAGATTTAATTTTATTAGAGGCTTAAAGAATTCTGCCAAAATTCTCAAAGTAAACATTATGCATAGAAATGTAAATGTATTTCACATACTATGATCATTGTTTCATTGCTAACTTTGCCTTTTTATTTGTTTGATGGGGGGGGAACACTGGTAGTGCTCAGGGAACTCTTATACACATCACAGTGCTGGGGATTTGGGTTCGGTTTGCTTTGGTTTGGTTTTGTTTTATTAAACATTTTATTATACCACCGTGAGATTACAACGTTGCTCATGTTTAGAGGTTTCAGTCACATAGTGTTCCAGCACCCGCCCTCCACCAGTGTCCATTTCCCACCACCAATGTCCCCAATTCCCTCCCCCTTCCCATAGCCTGCCTAAATGGCAGGTTCTTTATCTCTTTTCTCTCTCCTTCTCTCTCTTTTCCTTCTCCTACACATTGTGGGTTGCACTACATACACTTAGAAACCATCATGTGCATTTTTTTTTGCCTGTATTTAATGCTCAGTTCTAGGTTGGTATTAGCCCTTTCGACATTTATTCACACATGTTCCCTTCTCTGTCTTACCTAACCTCTGACTCCCACACGTTTGCGATAATTTTTTGGTTTGTTTTTGGCTTTTGCTTTTCGGTTACACCAGGCAATGCTCAAGTGTTATTCCTGCCTCTGCCCTCAGGAATTACTCCTGGCGGTGCTCAGGGGACCATATGGATGCCAGGAGTTGATCACAGGTTGGCCACATGCAAGACAAACACCCTACCTGCTGTGCTCTGGCCCCAGTGCTGGGGATTTGAATCTGGGTCAGCCATATGCAAACAAGCACCTTACCTTCTGTCCCGTCTCTCCAGCCCAAACTTGGCATTTTGAAGATATTATATACTCCACACTTAACAAAATTGATACAGGATAGGGGCTGCGGCTTTCTATACTCAGGGGACCATGCAGTGTCAGGAATCCAACCAGGACCTCAGCATGCAAAGCATGTGGTCTGCCTTTTAAGCTTTCTCCCCCGCCCTTTACTGATTTTCCAAAATGACCTGTCAAGACTCTCAGCATAGAGCTGTGGAAATGGTTCAGGAGTTAAGGCACTTGCCTTGCATGTCGCCGACCGCAGTTCAAGTCCCAGCACCGCCTGTGATTCCCCACTGAATCAGCACTGCCTGAGTGATCCCTGAGCACAGAGCCTGAGTACCACTGGCGTGGCGCCAAAACCAAATGGATCAACACCCAAAACATGCATTTCTATCTTAGAAGTTTTTGTCAATTTTTCCTTTTTTTTTTTTTTTTTTTCCTTTTTGGGTCCACCCAGCAATGCTCAGGGGTTACTCCTGGCTCTGCACTCAGGATTACTCCTGGCGGTGCTTGGGGACCATATGGGATGCCTGGGATCGAACACGGGTGGGCTGCGCACAAGGCAAACGCCTTCCCTGCTGGACTATCGCTCCGGCCCCAGTTTTTCCTTTTGATGTTTAAGATAGCTTTATTGAGAAGCTGAGCTTAGAATGCCACGTTTACCTGTGACTTGTAGAGTTAGATCATTAAATAGAAAACTCAAAAACCTGAGAATTGAGATGAAAATCAAAGTTTAGACTAGAAGTTGGACATCAGCCTCACATAGCAATAAAAACTTCTGCAGGGCAGGGCTGTAAGTGATACTTAAGCTAGGGGTTTGGTTTTGTTTTTAATAATTTAAAGGACAATATGCTTCTTAGAAAAAAAGAGAACAGTGAGAAAAACATTTTCGATTTGTTTTTGTATTACACCCAGAGGTGCTCAGGACGTGTTCCTGGCTCTGTGCTCAGGGCTCACTCCTGGCAGTGCTTCAGGGGCCAAATGGCGTGCTGGGGATCGAATCCAGAGCAGCTGTGTGCAAGGCAAACACCCTGCTGCTGTGCCATAGCTCAGCCCCTGTAATCCACTTTCGCTCTCAACATTCAACAGGAGATAAATAATATTTCGTTTCAAGGTCTAAGGTCTGTTTGCTTAACAACACAAAAAATAAAGTGTCCTTAGTACTGCAGTGACAGCCTTGTCCTCGCTGACATGACTCAGCAGCTCTGATTTACATGACTCATAATTCTTCTGTGTGAATCTGGGCCGTGAAGCAGCCCCCATCTGATTTTCCTCAGCGCCACATTGAGTGCGCTGTTTCCCTTCTGGTGTGATTAGTGGTGGCAAGGCAGTGCCACAGGTGCACACACACCAGAGCCCGGCTGGCAGATCGCTGGCTGAAACCACACACCTCCGCAGGGCCTTCCACCAGGCACCTCTTCTCATGCCTGTCCACATGTTGTTTCAGGCCCTCATATGTTTAAAGCCCTAATTTGCCTACATCTTTTCCTATTAAGGAAATGAGGGGCCAGAGTGATAGTCCAGCGAGTAGGGCATTTGCCTTGCACACCGCCAACCCAGGTTCGACTCCTGGCATCCCATATGGTCCCCCGAGCATGGCCAGGAGTAACCCCTGAGCATCGCCGAATGTGACCCCAAAACCAAAAAGATTAGAAACATTAAAAAAAAAGGAAATCAGTTCACTTATGGAACTGCTGAACTTATAGGCCACATGAAATTTCCTTAAAATTTTAAATTTAAAATTCCCTTAAAAGGGCCAGAGCGATAGTCCAGCGGGTAGGGCGTTTGCCTTGCACGTGGCCCGGGTTGGATCCTCGGCATCCCACATGGTCCCCCGAGCACCGCCAGCAGTTATTCCTGAGTGCAGAGCCAGGAGTAACCCCTGAGCGTCGCCAGGTGTGACCCAAAAAGAAAAAAAATAATAATAAAATAAAAATAAAATTTCCTGGGGCGAGGCGATAACCTAGTGGGTAGGGCGTTTGCCTTGCAGCGGCCGGCCCATGCCAGCCAGGTTCGATCCCCGGCATCCCATATGGTCCCCCGAGCACTGCCAGGAGTAATTCCTGAGTGCAGAGCCAGGAGAAACCGCTGAACATTGCCGGGTGTGACCCAAAAAAAAGCAAAATAATAATAATAATAATAAAATAAAATTTCCTTAAAATGTTTAGGAAGTTTCATGTGGAAGGTCAGATCTACCTGCGGCGTTCAGAACAATTTCAGATGGAGGCAGAAAAACAAAAAAATTTTTTTCCTATCTTTTTCCACTAAAATTTTGGTTTTGCTTCTCTGAAGATGGATTTGCATATTATTTGCCTCTTAAATTCCGAGTCCACATTAGAAAGTGGAAGCATTCAGGGTCTGGGGAGAGCTCAAGGGGGCTGGAACTCAGGCTTGGCATGAACAGGGGGTCCTGGGTTGCTTTCCCAGCACCACGTGGCCTCCCAAGCACCACCGATGTGTTGTGGTAGCCCTAATCATCACCAGGGAGGGCGGCCCAAACCCAACCCCCAAAAAATATCACTGTCTTCCCATTATTCATCAATTTGCTCAAGCGGGCACCAGTAACATCTCCATACGTCCTGTCACAAGCAAGTGTAGCCCAGGGGCATCTGCTTGCTCCAGGAACAGGAAGAGCCTCAACCCATTCTTCAGGTCATGGAATTGAGGTCCATAATTGTTACTAGTTTTTGGCATGACAGATAAAACACAGGTAGCTTGCCAGGCTCTGCCGTGTAGGTGGTATATTCTCAGTAGAAGGCTCTCATCTTGAGCAGTTACTGATGAAACTTAAAGGGGAAAGATCGTTATTTTTCTAGCAAAAAGAAATTCTGATGGTTTCTACTGATGTATCAAAATAAAATCCACTTACTTTGTAAGTGAAAACCCAACTTAGGGCCGAGAGGAAGCACAGGGGGTAGGGCGTTTACCTTGCACGCGCCAACCCGGGTTCGATCTCCCATATGGTTCCCCGAGCTCTGTCAGGAGTAATTCTGACAGAGTTAGAATAACTCTGAGTAATTCCTGAGCAAAGAGCAGCATTCGCAGTTTCCACCAGAAAGGTTTTCCAAAAATATATAAATGCGAAAAATCAGAAGCATTCACTTCAACTACTATTTACTGGAAAAGACATCAGCTGGGTCTTACAGGAGAGCAGATGTGCCCTCGGTGCTTCCACTCTCATTGTTGGTCTTATTTGGGGCCCTGCCTGGCAGTCCTCAAGGATCAGGTGGCGGGGCTCCGTACTCACTGTGTCACCTGTCCGGCTCTGCTCTCGCTCTGGCAAAGGAAATCGCAGGTTATGATGGTATAGGCAAACTGTAATAGACGCACGCACACACCAAAGCAAAAGATAAAGTAGTATCTGCCCGAAGGAAAGAGAAAATAGAGATGAGAAAAATGATGTCCTGAATGTTGCCTTGGTCTCCTGCCTGTTTTGCTGTCATGCAATTTTAAAAGCCTGCACAAGCCCATCACAACGTTGACAGGACAAGGGACATCAGGTCATGGGTAGATAAGTAACTCTAGAGAAGAGGCAGATAAATATTCAGGGTGAAATAGTTCTGGGAACCTTATAATATGGGGATTTTTAGTTGGTTTTTATTTTTTTGTGCTACAGCCAGTGGTGTTCAGGGAGTCACTCCTGGCTCTGCACTCAGGGATCACGCCTGGCAGTGCTCAAGCTCAGGGGACCAGATGGGATGTCAAGGATCAAACCCTGGGCCCGCCGCATGCAAGGCAAACAAACACCCTACCCACTGTGCTATCATTCTGCTCCAAACCTTCTAATATATTTTATTCATTTTCCTATACATAGTTTCAAATCTGAATTTAACAGATTCAGGAGAGTGATTCACTGCACTTGGCTCCTGAGGAGATCACTATCACTATCACTATCTTCCCGTTCATCATCTATTTGCTAGAGCGGGCACCAGTAATATCTCCATATGTCCTGTCTCATGCTAGGAGAACCCAAAGGCATCCGCTTGCTCCAGGAACATCAAGAGCCTCAAACCATTATATTGGGTCATGGGAATGACCTAATATAAATGTTACTGGTATTTGGCATATCAAATACTACACAAGCAGCTTGCCAGGCTTGCCGTGAGGGTGGCGTACTGTTGTAGTCACCTCTAAATAAAGCATTTATTGATGAACCAAGCGGCCGCAATATCTCCTCAGGAGATATTGCTGACATTTGTAGTTTCCTTCGCACGTCTAAATCAATGCAGTTTTTTTTTTTCGGGGCTGGAGAGATAGCCCAGCGGGTAGGGTGTTTGCCTTGCACGCAGCCAGCCTGTGCCAGCCTGGGTTTGATCCCCGACATCCCATATGGTCCCCCGAGCACCACCGGGAGTAATTCCCGAGTGCAGAGCCAGTAACTCCTGAGCGTTGCTGGGTGTGACCCAAAAAAGCTAAATAAATAAATAAATGAATGAATGAATGAATGAATAAATAAATAAATAAATAAATGCAGTTTTTTCCCCCCCCATAAACAATGCTTACAGGTATTCATGTTCCTTACAATGCTTACAGATACTCATGTTCCTTTGATAAGTTCAAGGCAGCAGATCTCTACTAAAGTTTTGAAAGTCAGGCCATTTTCATGTTAATGCTTGAAGTGTATATAGTCAGGGGCGGAGCAATAGCCCAGCGGGTAGGGCGTTTGCCTTGCACCCAGCTGACCTAGGTTCGATCCCTGGCATCCCATATGGTCCCCAAGCACCGCCAGGAGTAAGTAGTTCCTGAGTGCAGAGCCAGGACTTACCCCTGAGCATCGCTGGGTGTGACCAAAAAGCAAAAAAAAAAAAAAAGACAACCATGTATCTGTATCAGTTAATATTAGTACTATAAGTATTGATACAGATTATTAAAATTTTCTCCAGTTATTTGTTCTCCCACTGGTAACTGAGGCCAGTGATGGGAATAATCAGTGTAATCACATCATGGGTAGAGCCCATTGAGTATAACAAAGGAGCTGGGGAAATAGTGTGGCAGACAAGGCTCTTGGCATGCATGTGAGTGACCGCACTTGGGCTCTGGCACCGCACATGACCCCTGAACACTGCCAGGAAGACACGCCAAGCACAGACACACGGGACCCCAAAACCATAACTTAAAAATAAAGCTGAATAAAATATGGCAGAATATTATAGGAATTACTTGTCTTCAGTTGAAGAAGCTCTTAAGCAGTTGATACTTGAGTCAAAACTCCACACCAGATTAAGGCCAGCACCAGAGTCGTTGCTTCTCGGCAGGGGTAGCTACGGTTCTGTCGGATTCGGAGTTTTCACTAATATGATGGATTTTTTTAAATGCCTTGTTTTTGGCGCTGTTTTATGAAGTTATTGCTGATTTCTAAAGTTTACTAAAGATTGGGGAAATTTAATTGTCGTGAGAAACACCTAGAGTTTAAAAACCAGGATATGAAATCTCTTACCATAGTTGGAAAGAAGGATAAAGCAAAGTTTCTATTATATAACTTTTGTGATAAATTATTTCTTCATAAATCCTTAAGTTCCTGGGGAACAGGTCCTATGATTTAAAAAAGAAATAGGGGCCAGAACAACAGCACAGTGGGTACAGCATTTGCCTTGCATGTGGCCAACCCGGCTTCAATCCCGGCATCCCATATGGCCCCTCATGCTCCACCAGGAGTAATTCCTGAGTGCAGAGCCAGGAGTAACCCCTGAGCATCACTGGATGGAACCCAAAAAGAAAAAAATGAAAAAAGAAATACAGGGGCCGGAGGCGATAGCCCAGCGGGTAGGGCGTTTGCCTTGTTCGCGGCCGACCCGGGTTCGATCCTGGGATCCCATATGGTCCCCAGAGCACCGCCAGGAGTAATTCCTGAGCAAAGAGCCAGGAGTAACCCCTGAGCATTGCCGGGTGTGACCCAAAAAAAAGAAAAAGGTCTGGCAAGATAGTACAGGGGTCAAGGTGCGTGCCTTGCATAACCCCAGATCAGTTCCCAGCTCCCACTGTCCCCAGAGCAGCACAGGGCACAGTTCCGGTGCCCCCCAGAGCACCCGGGGGGGTCAGGTCACGGCAGCACCACCTCTTCTCTGCCCCAGAGAGTGTGTTTCAGCAGCTCTAGGGACGCGTCTAGATACAGCCTCTGCTGGCAGCTTCTGCTGGGGGTTGGGGGGAAGGCGTGTCTTCTGGTGCCTTCTCTGGCCTTTCCTTTCACGTCCCAGCTTCTTTCTTACGTTGTTTTGTTGTGATTGCAAATTTCAGCTTAACCAGATGTGTTTTGCTGCTTGGCATTCTAGCAGCTGACTGTCTCAGTAAACGGACAAAACCAGTTCACCAGGTTGTAGCTCCTGTTCAGATCATAGGATTCAGTCCTGGAACGTCACCCCCAAGGGCAGGGAGTAACTGGCTGCTCTGTTTCTCTCCAGGAATTGACAAGGAGAACGTTGAACTCTCCCCTACCACTGGGCACTGTAACAGTGGACGAACTCGCCATGGATCCGCAAGCCAAGTGCAGAAGCAAAGAAGCGCCCGGCAGTTTCAAGCGTAATAGCATTAAGAAGATCGTGTGGCGCTTTCTTTCTTCCCTTGTCCAAGCAGTCCTGACGGACTCGGGCGCTTCCCTAGGGACCCCTCTCACCGTGCTGTGAGGCTGCGCTCCATGTTTCCCAGCCAGCCCACGCGGTCTGCCATGCCGCCCGGATGATCAACTCTCGGAAGCATTGCCTAAACTTAATGCTGCTTTCCCTTTTCACTCTTCTCTCCCCTCCTTTTGGTGTATGACTGGCCTAAGCAAGTGTTCAGAACAACTGCGAGCGAAGGGGAGGTCCAGGACCCTCGGGCTGAGACCCTCCCGCCGACAGAGAGGACGGAAGCCTGGATACTGCTCCTACTCGCCAGCTACGAAAGCCATTTGCACAGAGCTCTGCCTTCCATGGTCTCCCCCTTCTTCATCATTCAGAGTCAAGTGTTAGTCTTATTCACACACTTTTCAGGATAGAAGCTTATGGAAGAAATAATATTATAACCCCAGTGTATTTAATCTGACTTTTAGCTGTGGACTTTTTTTACCTTAACAAAACTGAAGGAACGGTAGAGGCCCAAGCCTCAGGGACTTCACACCACAGAGCCACAGGCGAGGTACTTTGAGGCGTGGAGGGAGGGACTTAGTATTTTGTAGTGGGCTCTTAAATACTAACACTTGAGTATTAGCAATAATTACAGAAAAATAAGCATAACCACATATATCTTAATATTACTGAATTAAAGCTATGGTTTCTGAGGCCTTATCCAAACTCAGTCGTCCAAACGAGTTTACGTTTTCCTCAAGTTGATTTTGAGTCTTTAAACATGCTAAATATTGGTTGTTTTGTTTTCATAAACCAAAACTATACTAAGTATAGTACGATACATTTCCCCCTCCTCTTCTTTTTTCCTGATTAATTTTGAGCAGGGTAAGCAGTGAACAGAGTGTTGGAAATGATCCCTAAGAGGTCATTTTCATAGTCGTTTCGCGTTAGCTCCTTAGCGAAACAGAATGGTACGTGACTTTCAGGAGTAGCCAGTGCTTTCGTCGTGTTGAATAATTTCCCCAGGAAACACAGGCGCTGATGTATAGTCTCCAAAGTTCCTTTGACAGGATATAGTGTGAGTGTCTGTACTCTCGCCCTTCCCTCCCCCACAATCAGGACTCTCTCTAGTAACGCTCTCGGGCTCTCTCTGTAGGCTCCTGCGTAATCACTGTGAAAGGCCTGGCCGGCCGCATCGGTGTGCAACGGGCCCAAAGCGCTGCTGCAGCGCCGGGTGGGGTGGGCTCGCGTGGCGTCAGGATTCCCGCCATCGTCCGGATTCCATTTCTTTGTGGTGCCTGAGATACACGAAGCTGTTCGTCTTCAGTGAGCAGGTGGATACGCCCAGGTGTTCCAGTTAGGACTAAAACCGTATTTATTCCAGAAAGATTTTCTTCCCGTAATTCCCAGCTTCCCTTTATGTGTTGAGATGAAACAGCTTCAGGGAGAGGGAAGGGACACCGAGGGAAGGGAGTTTCCTGGAGAGCTGTTTCGTGAGTAGATTCCAGTAAATCAAATTCCACAGCTAAATCAACAAATAATGGTACATTTAAGTGTTCTGATTTTAATAATATAATACATTTCACATTTATCTACACAGTAACAATGTAATATGTTAATGTAAATAAAATTGCTTTTGATATTCAGAAATAACAAGAATTTAATTTCGTTAATTCATTTATAGCCCCGGGGGTAAAAAGCACCACTTGCCAAAAATAGAAGGGAAAATATCAATATCAATAGTTATTTTGACAAAGAATTGATTGGGAAATATTGAAGACAGGACAGTTGGCAGCACTTTTTACTTAGAGCTGTCAGAGCGGCCACCTTGGAATGGAATCTCTGAGAGCAGCTGAAGCCGAGGCTCAGCTGAGTTGACGCCACACAGACCGTTGGCTGCCGCTGCCTTTGACGCAGCTGCTGACGGAGATGCGTTGGCTGCCGGGATAAAAGGCCCTGTGAGTCTTGAATCATCTGCTTCGATGGTTTTCCTCTTGGAGTGACTCGGTGCACGTGACGGTAGGTGGGCTGTGCTCTTTTGCTTCTCCCACCGACATGGGACGCTTCCAAAGGTTTACTGATCAAAATAGTTGTGTCTATAGAAAGCTTTCCAGGATATAGTATTTACTGACATTATTCACTCTTTCCCTCTTGTGCAACGGAAAGAGCAAGATTCTTGAGTGGAAAGAATCCACTTGAATGAAGTACCTCATAAAAATGATGATCAGCGTTGGACAAATCAAAATTGAGCCTTTGAAATATGAAATTGCTTTTGGCCAGTTCAAATGCCTGGGAATTTGAAAACTTACAGTACTTTGAAATGACCTTGTTCAGAGGCAGAGATGTTGCTGGTGGATGAGCACATGCTTCTCATGTAGGAGACCCAGGTGTGGGCCCCAATACTAAATAGTCCCCTAAACAGTGCCAGGAGTGACCCCTCCAGCAATACTTGAGTATGACCCCAAATCCAAATGATAACAAAATTAACCATGCTTAAAGAACCTCCGAGGTTTTGGGGGAACATCTAACCTTCCAAGAGCTAAGATGAATATACAGTAAGACCCTTACCAATGAGCTTTCCCTGAGAAAACACTGTTTTAGGCCTCTACACAAGACATTTTAAAGTTCTGATTGAGTTTCACGTAATTTGATGTGAGTTCCATGAAGAACATTGTATGTCAGGACCAGGGAGGAAAGACAGAAATCTAAAACACGTGCTTTGCTTGTGGGAACCCCAGGTTCAATTCCTGGTATTGCATGATTCTCCAAGCACTGACAGGAGTGCCTGGCCCCACCTCGCCCAGGAAGAAATAGAATGTTCTATGTCATTTGTTTGGGGTTGATGGATATTTTCCCTGACTCTGGAGGAAAACGATAATTTTTATGTTTTTGGTTGTGCGTCCTTGGCCCCATCTTAGACTGTGCCTGTCCCAGCGTTACGCCCCTGTTAACCCACGCCAAGACACACAGCCGTCTCCCTCTGGGCCAGGTGGTGAGGACTGACCTCCCTCCGCCTGAGCACCCGGGAGCTGCCGCCCTGTGGAACAGATGATCTGGGGAGAGACCGAGTGTAAGCCCGCAACCCTCCTGCTTGGTGGGGTTCAGTTTTTTCCATTTCCCTTTGGCTCTTTCGTTTTGGATTTTGTTTTTTGCATCGACCCACTCCCCCTTCTTCTACCCCAGGCTAACGTTATGAGGCATGTCGTATGTTATGCGATGGACTCACACAAAAGTTCACTCCTAGGGCCAGCCACACAATTTTTTTTAAATGCAGTATATTCGCCTGTAAATAGTTTGTGTAAAATTCGACAGAAAAGTATATTTACTACACTGTAAATACATGTGATGATATATTGTATTATTTTGCTTTTTTTGTAAAGCAGTTAGTCGCTGCACATGGATAACGAAAGTTTGATGATCTCGTGTTAGTGTTGTTAATCTCTTCGTGCGAGTGCGTTCCATCATCTAAAGAAATTGCCGTGTGTTGTAAACTTCCGTTGTGTATGCTAACTTCCTTTCTTCCCCCTGGGCCTAAACGTCGGTCCCTCCCCTACAGCCTTGTTAATATTGTTGGCAGTTGTGTGCCAGCAGGGGGAAAAACTGCCCAAGAGACAAAATTGGTCATTGTTGGGGAGACTTGGAGAAACCCATTTCAGACCGTTGTTCCTCGCCCGTTCTCCTCCCTGTGATGTACCTCCCCTCCTTTTTTAAGTAAAATGTAAATTCAATCTGCTCTAAGATGTGAGGAGTTTTGTAATTTCTTCACATGCATCAGGCTCTGTTTTCTCACTTTCTCCCACTTCTTCCCCTATTCTTTTTGAAACATAAGCACCATTTCTTTCATTTTGAGGATGATTTGGGTTCTCCTTTCACCCCTAACCCCAAACTAAAAGTAAAGCCTCTCCAAACTAAAAAGTAGTCATTCTGGTGACTTGTTCCAGGGAAGGAAAGCTACAAAGGTCAGCAGGAGTAAAGGCGAACTTCGGCTAAGTGTTGAAGGCTTCGTGGTAGGAAGGACCCCCCCAGAGACAGCTTCACCTTGGTGGGTTTGCTGGAGGCGTGAACTGTCACGAAGGTTTGCAGGGTCAGGAAGAAGCAGGCTGGGGAGTGGGGAGCAAAACCTGTTTGTCTTCGGCGTCTTTGCTTTGCTCCTTTCCTCCTGTCTGGGCAACGCCCGCACCCCCTCCTCACAGCAGTGCTCTCCAACACTGTAAACCACTTTCCTGCAAAAGCGAACAGTTCATAACCTGTAATTTGGTCAGTAGGTTTTGAACCGCTATAGTGCTTACTGAAAATCTTACCTTGTGGATGACTATAAATACTTAGGCGTATGTATGAACATGTAATGTTTTCAAAGCAACTTGAAGCATTTTGCCTAAATTGGGTCAAACCACCTTTGGGGGCGGGAATATTATCCGCAAAAGGTCTTTTGCAAAATTCTTCTACGTCCTTAACCAGGTGTTTGTGCTGAATTTGTTGTAATGAGAGAATTAAGCCTCTGGCATTATAAGGTTCAGCACTTCCCTCGCATGGTCCAGTTCCTCGATTTAAAATGGGAAGCCACACTAGAAATTCAATCGGGCCTTTTCCGGTTCAGAATCCAGGCGAGCACTGCACAGCTTAAATATGCTGAAGGGAAGGAAAGAATGTCACCAGCCATACCTCAGCTGACTCTGTCACATCCGTTTGTTCAACGAAATGTTTTCAGTTGCCCCACATTGAGGATACAAACGAATCTAAAGCTTGGCCTCTCCCCTCCAACAAGCTCAAATTGACTGGGAGAAATAGCCATAAACCAATGGCCCTGACTTACTCATGGGGTTCTTAAAGGTTCAGAGTGACTAGGAAGATTGGTGACTGAGGAGTTAACTTTTTTTATTATATCACCATGTGATAGACCATTACAAAGCTGTTCATGTTGGGTTTCAGTCACACAGTGTTCCAACACCCATCCCTCCACCTGTGCATATTTTTTAACACGAATGTCCCGTTTCCCTCCCGAACCCCAGTCTGCCTCTATGGCAGGCACTTTTCTTTTTGGGGGAGGGTCACACCCAGGGATATCAGGGGTTACTCCTGGCTCTGCGCTCAGGAATTACTCCTGGCACGGCATGGGGAACCATATGGGATGCCAGGGATCAAACCCGGGTCGGCAGCATGCAAGGCAAACACCCCTACCCACTGGACTTTCACTCCAGCCCCAATGGCAGGCACTTTTCTTCTCTCGAGTTGACTTCTAAAAATGACCAAGAAGTTTGTTGAGCAGGCACGTGTCCAGTGAGCTGTTTAAAAAAAGGGATGGCGGGGCCAGAGCTATAGCCCAGCAGGTAGGGCGTTTGCCTTGCACTGCGGCCAGCCTGCACCGGCCCAGGTTCAATCCCCGCATCCCATATGGTCCCCTGAGTACTGCCAGGAGTAATTCCTGAGTGCACAGCCAGGAGTAACCCCTGAGCATCGCCGGGTGTGACCCAAAAAGCAAAAAAAAAAAAAAAAAAAAGGGATGGGGCCAGAGCAGTACAGCTGGTAGGTTGCTTGCCTTGCACTCAGCCGATCTGGCACCACATATGGTCCCCTGAGCTTTCCAGGAGTGACCCCTGAGTACTACCCGGTGTGGCCCAAAAACCACAAAAATAAAGGACTGGGGAGGTTCAGAGGACAGCAAGGCCTATGGAGGAGCCCCAGGTTTGCTCCCTGACACTACATGATCCCCAAGACCACAGGTGGCCCTCCCCACACCCAGTAGCAGGTTGGGGAGTCTTAAATGTATAGGCGGTAAGAGACTGTATGGCGAAGTATGTCGGAGAATGATAGACTGGGTAGGAGACTGAATCCACCCCTCCCTCCATTCTCTCGCCCCACTGCAGGGAAAGCAGACGAGTGCACTACATTTAAACATTCCAGACACACCTTGGTTGGTCCCAGGTGCCAAAATTCAGTGGACTCCATCTTTGAGTCAAAGGTCAAGAAGGATCTGGAGTGATAGTACAGCATGGTAGGGCACTTGCCTTGGAAGGGGCCAAGCCAGCTTCTATCCCCAGCACAGGCCAAGAGTAAGCTCTGAGCACTGCCGGGTGTGTCTCCCCCCCACCACACCCCATAAAGATAGGATGAGAAATTACCAACAAGGGATATTCCATCAGCTCGCTCCTAAACCCCCAGGAAGGTGGAGGGAATTCGTAGGTGATGTAGGTAGGCCTTAAGCTAGACAATTCTTAATTTTTCTACCTAAGATGCTACATCCTGAATCAACCAGATGCCATTGGGCTACATTGGCACGTGATAGGGTCCAATGGAAATGTTACTGGTGCCCGCTCGAGCAAATCGATAAATAACGGGATTCAAGTGATCAAGTGATCAAGATGCTACAATTCTTAATTTTTCTACCTAAGATGCTACAGAACGACTCAAACCTGTAACACCCGGGGAGGGCGTTTGCCTTGCGGTGAATCAGGGTTTGATCCCCAGCATCCCATATGGTCCCCCGAGCACCGCCAGGAGTAATTCCTGAGTGCAGAGCCAGGAGTAATCCCTAAGCGTCACCGGGTGTGACCCCAAAAGCAAAAAAAAAAAAGTTCATTTTGCTCTATAAGGAGCCACTGCTTTCCTATTGGCCTCTTGTCACTGGTGCCATCAGTGACACACAGCCCAGCTCAGTGAAGATGGCCAAGTACACTGAGAGACAGATCACTGGCCGGGAAGAGAGCAAGATTCCAGAGAGCCTTTTCTCCCCAAATGAACTTTAATATATTTATATATTTATAAATATAAATTAATATAATTTCAAGTCCTGCAGTATCTCTGAACAAGCTGATTTTAGGGTTCACTTATAAATAAATGAGAGGGAGCTATATATATATAATGCAGTGGGTTGGGCCTTGCCTTGCACACGGCTGACCCAGGTTCGATCCCCAGCATCCCATATGGTCCCCCAAGCACCACCAGCAATAATTTCTGAGCGCAGAGCCAGGAGTAACCCCTGAGCATCGTCTGGTATGACCCGAGAGAGAGAGAGAGAGAGAGAGAGAGAGAGAGAGAGAGAGAGAGAGGCCGGGCAGAGGGATGAGTAGAATACCTACCGGTCTCACGTGTGAAGCTGCAAGTTGGCTCCCCAGTATCGCCCCACATGCTGAATTCCACCCTGGCAACCAAATGCATGACCCCGCCCCCAGTCCTTAATCTTCCGCACAGTAAAGGAAAGGGGAGAGGAATTAAAATACAAAAGTACAATATTTTAAACGGGTAGAGGGAAGATTGTGATGAGCAGCCTGGAAGGGAGAAAAATAAGTTCTTGATTCATCCTGACAGTAGCAGCAGTTCCATGGGTGTGATCAAGCCAAATAATCTTGAAACATTTCTAAATCAGACAAATGGAGCTTGCTGTGATGTCTGATGGAGGAAAGGAGCACCCTATCACCCTTCTGTGGACATTCCATATGAACAGGCAAGACCCATCCCTGGACCAGTTCCTAGGCGTAATAATGAAGAAACTCACCATCAAGTGCTGAAGCCAGATCAGAAGCAAAAGAGAATTTTAGCCAGAACCCATCATAGAACTTGGCAAAACTGTTTATTACCAGGCACTGCTGGTATCCTCAGGAATGACATCCTCACAGATGTTGCAAGAAATGACCCACGGGCCCAGAGAGTACAGCAGGGAGGGCACTTGCCTTGCACTCGGCTAACCTGGGTTCGATCCCTGGTACCCAATATGGGTCACCTGAGCACCAGCAGGGGTAAGCCCAGAGTTCGCCAAGTGTGGCCCAAAAACAAAAAGGAAAAAGAAGAAATAAATTGGACCCTCCAAAAGACAGATGAAACCACGGTTCTCGGGACACAAAGATAGTCTCTGTCTCATTCGCATGTGAGAGCATGCAACCAGGTTTATTCATATAAAGCATAATAAAGACAATTTATATAAAACTTAATGTAAATTTAATTTTATATTTAAAATTTTAAATATAAAATTTTTATATTTTTATATTTAAAAATATTAAAATATAAAAATTTAAAATACAAATTTTTTAAAATATTTTTATATTTTAAATATAAAAAATTTTAATTAAGGGGCCGGAGGCGATATCCCAGCAGGTAGAGCGTTTGCCTTCTGCGCGGCCAGCCTGTGCCGGCCGGGGGTTCGATCCCCGCGTCCCATATGGTCCCCGAGCACCGCCAGGAGTGGTTCCCTGAGTGCAGAGCCAGGAGTAACCCCTGAGCATTGCCGGTGTGACCCAAAAAAGCAAAAAAAAAAAAAAAAGAAAGAAAAGAAAAGAAATTTTTAAAAAGTGAAAAATATAGGGCCAGGATATAGTTCATGGACTTACCTTACATCAATTACTGAAGCTCTTGAGTTCAACCCCCAGAGCACATGAGCACACGCACACACACACACACACACACACACACACACACACACACACACACACACACAGAATCTTAGACTTCACAGTAGAGGCCTGATTGACAGCAGCAACTGCATATGGTCCCCTGAGCACTGCCAGATGTGGCTCAGAAACAAACAAAAAAAGCCCAAGGGCCAGAGCGATAGCCCAGCGGGTAGGGCGTTTGCCTTGCATGCAGCCGGCCCATGCCGGCACAGGTTTGATCCCCGGCATCCCATATGGTCCCCGAGCAACACCAGGAGTAGTTCCTGAGTGCAGAGCCAGGAGAAACCCCTGAGCATCGCCGGGTATGACCCAAAAAAAAAAAAAAAAAGAAAAGAAGCAGAAAAAAAAAAAGGCCCAAAACTTTAGAATACACAATAAAGCATAAGGGAACAAGATAAAGGTCCAGGTTGGGGCTGGAGCCATAGTACAGCGAGGAGGGCATTTGCAGCTGACCCAGGTTCAATACTTGGCATTCCCATATGGTCCCCCAAGCACAGCCAGGAGTAATCCCTGAGTTCAGAGCCAGGAGTAATCCCTGAGCATCGCCAGGTGTAACCTGGGGAAAAAAAGGAAAAAAAATGATAAAATATAGGTTATGCTATGTGGTTTTATGAAGCACCACTAATAACACCAATAATTTTATTGGCTTAAAAGTCATAAAAATTTCTCTTCTTTAACATTTTCATCTCAAAGTTTTCTTTTCCCTGTGTCATGGGATTACAGAGTTACGGAGTAATTCATGATGACTTCAGGTGTCCAGTGTCCCAGCACCGGTCCCTTCACCAGGGCCCACTTCCCTCCACCAATGTCCCAGTTTCCCTCCAACCCTACCTCAGCTCAAAAGTTTACTTTAAATCTCTCAAACATTTGACACATTGTGTTTACTTCACAATATTTGTTGGAAGTGGGGGGGTTTGGGTCCCACCTAGCAGTGCTCAGGGGCCACACCTGTCTCTGGGGGGGCACCATATGGGGTGTCAGAGGTCTAACCAGAGTCTGCCACGCCCACAGAAGCGCAGAAGTCCTAGCTCTCCAGCCCTCATCAATCTTTGGTCCCCATCCCCAACTAAATATTTTGCCACTAGGAGTGATTAGACTGTGGTCTGTTATACACGAAACAACGGAGTGTGCCTGCCGTGATTTACTCTCAACAGGACACAGTAATAATAATGAAAGCAAAACAAGATTTAAGCACAGTAGCATGCATTGGAAACAAGTTGAAATAATGAGTTTATTTCCCACCCATCGTGATGTAGACAGGTAGATCCACTAACCCAGTTCCCCGGAACCCCTGAAAAACTCCCAGAGTTACTGATCAGCCAGTCCAGCAAGTGGCCGTAGAGAGGCCGGACAGGGCGTACTGCCTGCGCCGCCCCGGAGAAGACAAGAGTGTTTCATTGTCACTCCATCCACACAGCGCCACGGACACACGGCCTCGGCAACACTTGAAATATGGCCACTGGAAACTGAGGAAATGACTTCGGTTTAATTTAATTAAAGGGGAAATGGTTACCAGGTGGCCAGTAGTGCCAGCCTGGTCAGCCCAGGACCGGGAGGGCCGGCTGGACCCTGTGTGCTGCTTCCTGCTAATTCCCGGTGGAGACTCCTCTGACCAGCTGGTGCTGGCAGGGGCAGCTGGACTCCAGGAAGGCCTAATCACAGTGGACAGGGGCCTAAAGATGGCCCTCGACTACTACCAGAGGAAAATAATCTACTTAAAAACAATAACACACCCCTATTTTGTGGCCACTAACATGGAGATAATTTCCATCAGAGTCATATAAAAATCCATTTTAAGAAAATGCCCGTGTGTGTGTGTGGGGAGGGGAGGATGGCAAAGAACATGGACAACTGCTTAAACAATGAAATACTGAGCTGATGGCGCTTTGCTACAGCAGAGTCTTCACTCTCAGAGTAAACAGCAACACCATAAACGAAACAATGAAAATCCTTTTCCGGTGATTTTTGGTTTGGGGTACAAGGGTGCGGGGTTGGGTTTCTCCCTGCTCAGTTCTCGGGATTGCTCCTGGCACAGTGCTCAGGGCTTACTCCTGTCTGTGCTCAGGGATCACTCCTGGCAGTGCCCAAGAGACCCTGTGCGGTGCAGGGGATTGAACCAGGCAAACTACCCCCTTTGCAGCTTCATTCTCTCTGGGGCGGGGGACTTGATGGCTGCGGCTTATCCCTCTCACCCTACACCCCAAACATGAGCTCCTACGTTCAGCAGTACAGGCGGACAAGTTGGGTCCAGATCCCTTGCCTCAGACTGGCTCTCTGGGAGTCCCAGAACCTGGGGGAGAATGCACCAAGAAAAGTCCTTGTCTACACATTATGCGTCAGGGACAAAAAGGATCATTACCATTTCCGTCCCAAATGGGCTTGAAAACAGCCTAGCACTTCCGAGGGCTTCTCCAAAACCCGTGAGAAATGGCAGTGAGGAAGGGCACAGCAGCTTTCCGTGCCTTTCCAGCGTTTTTTGCTCAATCGAGGAATGAGTCTGAGCAAGGGACTTCCCCCTGAACAGCAGGGGGCGCAGAAGAGCTGGGTTGTTCTGGGTTGTTCGGAGGCTGGGCTGAAGGTGGCGCTTCTTCCAGTTCGGTGCCACTGCGCGTGTGGAAGCCGCGTCACCCGTGGCGCTGCAGCGAGCCTACTGCGGGCTTCCCTTACCGGAGGACCTGGCCTGGCCTCAGTGCTCCTGATTCTCAGTGCAATGGGCTGGCGCAGCCTCCTGCGCGACCTTCCCTGGGGCACCTGGGATTTGTTTTCTTGTGTTTCTAAGCTTGGGGAGTGACCCACAGTCAGAAAAGGGGCTTTACAGAAGGAAAAGGACTGATATAGAATGACTGCATTTATTTATTTTTTTTTGTAGATGGTACAATAACTTTATTTTTTTTTCTTTTTTTTTTTAATATTTTATTACACCGCCATGTGATATACAATTACAAGATGTTCATGTTTGGGTTTCCGTCATACAGTGTTCCAGCACCCATCCCTCCACCAGTGCCCATTTCCCAACACCAATGTCCCCACTTCCCTCCCCCCTCCCAGCCCGCATCTATGGCAAATTCTTTATCTCTTCTCTTACACATTGTGGATTGCAATACATACATTCAGAGATCATCATGTATATCTTTTTCCCATATTCAATGCTCAGTTCTAGACAGGTATTATCATTTTTGACAAATATTAGCACACTGTTCTCTTCTCTGTCCTACCCAACCACTGATTCCCACATGTTTGTGGAAGATTCCACCTTTTTTTTTTATTGAAAGATGCTATGTAGAGCTTTGGTTCTACAGTGTTCCAACACGCACCCTCCGCCCAAACCCATCTCCCATCACCAATGTCCCCACCTCCCTCCCCGCTCCCGCACCTCAACCACTAGGCGGAGTTCTGTATGTCATTTCTTTCCTCTTTATATCTCCTTCCCAACAAACTTTCCTGCTCTTCGTTGACTGCAATGCATTAAAAGACATTACTGTTTCACTATTTTAGTGGACGCGCGGCCGCTATGCGGCGCGCTTGCCTCCGAACTGGCTTTGCTCTGTTGATCTGGTCTGAGGCTGTTTCGCAGCGTCCGGACAGCAAAAATGGTGGCTAGTGTGGTGGGCGAGTCTCATCCGGCTGCTTCCGGGACCCCTCAGAGGCGACGGGCCCACTCCCAAAACCCATCTGCCCTCCTCGGGGTTCCATGGTCAGCTAGGCCCGGCGCAAAGCCGAGCGCCAGCCTCCCCAGCCGTCCGTGAGGCCCTGTGCTGGCCCGTGGGCAGCTTCGCCCGGCAGGGCCACCAGGCCCGACAAGATGGAGGGGGAAGCTATTTTTGAGATATAATATATATATATATATGTATGTGTGTATATATGCGGAATATAATATATATTTATGTGCATGTATGTGTATATATACATATATATGTACACATATATGTGTGTATATACACATATATGTGTCATACGTGTGTGTGTGTGTGTGTGTGTGTGTGTCCTGGCCAATATCCAAGACCAGGCAAAACTTGGATCGGGAAGTCTCGTCAATAGGTGGAATCAACCACAAGTGTTTTGGAGTCAGAAGGTAGGTAAGACAGAGAAGGAAACTGTGCTAATAATCATTGGAAATGATAATACGAGCCTAGAACTGAGCACTGAATATAGGCAAAGGGATATATATGATAACCTCCTAAATGTATGTATAAATGTATGTTTTGCAAGCCACAGTGTGTAAGAGAGAAGGGAGAGAGAGAGAGAGAGAGAGAGGAAGGGAGGGAGAGGCGTAAAGAACCTGCCATAGAGGCAGGTTGGGGGTGGGGGAATCAGGGACATTGGTGGTGGGAAATGGGCATTGGTTGAGAGATGGGTGCTGGAACACTGTAGGACTGAAACCCAAACATGAACATCTTTATAATTGAATATCTCACAGTGGTATAATAAAATATTTTTTAAAAAAAGAGCCTGTTTTGGGGCCGGAGCGATAGCCCAGCGGGTAGGGCGTTTGCCTTGCACACAGTCGGCCTGTGCCGGCCCGGGTTCTATCCCCGGCATCCCATATGGTCCCCCGAGCACTGCCAGGAGTAATTCCTGAGTGCAGAGCCAGGAGAAACCCCTGAGCATTGCTGGGTGTGACCCAAAAAGCAAAAATAAAAAGGCAAAGATAGATAGATAGATAGATAGAGAGAGAGAGAGAGAGAGAGAAAGAAAGAAAGAAAGAAAGAAAGAAAGAAAGAAAGAAAGAAAGAAAAGAAAGAAAGAAAGAAAGAAAGAAAGAAAGAAAGAAAGAAAGAAAGAAAGAAAGAAAGAAAGAAAGAAAGAAAGAAAGAAAGAAAGAAAGAAAGAAAGAAAGAAAGAAAGAAAGAAAGAAAGAAAAGAAAGAAAGAAGGCTTTTAAGCTCGTGCCCCAGATCTGTACCAGTTGCTCCAGCTGCTGCAGAATCAGGAGGCTGGAGCTTACGAGGAGACCCCAGCCAAGTCCCATGCCTGTCACTCTAAACCATGGCCATGGGCACTTGCTCTCCTGCTTGGAATTTCAGGTTTGCTGAAGGAAAGTGTCTCCTAGCCTTGCCTCAGGCAAACAGGCTCCTTCTCCAGGCAGGAGGCAGTGAGGGGCCCACTCACCCCCACCACACACACACACACACACACACACACACACACACACACACTTTTCTTTGTTCCCTGACCCAGGCTGACCAGGGGACAAGGTCGGTCAGAAGCAGCAAGGGCGTCATCCCAGAGGGGACATACTGTTGGCGTGGTCACCTCGCTGCACTCACCCTCCACTCAGACCGCGGGGCATGCCAACTACACTATGACACAGGCCTCAGCTCCAAGGCAAAGATGAACCCTAGAGCCAACAAAAGCTCTGAGTGGGAATGTCCGTGCTCACCTGTCTGAGATGGGTGAGGCAGGCACGGAGGAGAGGAGAACCCAGGATCTTAGGTCGTCGTTAGGGCGCCCAGGTGTTCTTCACCCTTTCTACCCCTGAGACCAGCACCCGCAGTGACAGCTGGGCAGGAGACCACTGGTTTTCACCCTCTATCCATCCTTCAACCAGGGGCTGAAGAACGCTGCTCTAGGAGGTAAGTTTGGTTTTATGCCCATTTTGCAGATGAGAACATTGAGAGTCCAAAGATACACGTAGAGGCCAGAGAGATAGAGATGAACAGCGGACCCAGGATTGAACTCTGACACCATGAACGATCCTCCAAGTCAGGAGTGATCCCAGAGCACAGAAGCAGGAGGAAGCCCCTTCACACAACAGGGTGTCACACACACACAACACACACACACAGATGGAATTCCTGGACCTAGGGGAATAGCTGGTGGTTTAGGATTCTTGCCTTGCAAATGAAAGGTCAAGAAACGAATCCCTCTGGTACCCCATATGGTCTCCCGAACCCTGCCAGGGGCCATCCCTGAGCACAGAGCTAGGTGTAAGCCCTGACCACATTAGGTTGGCTTCACACACACACACACACACACACACACACACACACACACACACACACACAAAAAGGAAAAAAGAAAAAGGAGGAGCTGGAGTTCTTTCCTACAGCAGAAGAAGCAGAAAATGAAGCTGAGCCGCTGGGGTCTTAACCCCCTCATTCCCGTTGGCCACCTATGACAAGAAAACACACAAGTGGTCCAGAGGGGGCCTGGCAGCGTGGCCAGGAGAGGGGCAGCAGGTAGGCACCACGGGACATCACAAAAAATCATTGAGAGAGTCCGAATAGAGTTCTGTGAGAGCAGAGCAGTGAGGGAAGGCTTCCTGGAAGAGGTAGCATCTGAAGGACAATGTGGCCCTGGCAGAGCACTGGAGGCTGAGCAAAGGGCCTGTGAAAGATCAGCTTTCATTGATGAGACACGGAGTCGCTGAAGAAACGACTTTCTCAGCCCCGAGGAAACCTTCCAGGAGTGTGGCCGAGGGCAGGCCTTAGCATCTCACAGGGGCAGGAGGGTGGGGCTGGGGGACCGGGCATGCGGACTCCACCTGCTGCCCACACTGGCCAGGACTAGCAGCATCTTCCCTCTAGCTGGCACCGAGAAGGCTGGCGGCAGGAATGTGTGGATCTGGGCTGGGGTACTAGGGCCTCTCAGGAGAGGCTGGGGCTGGGAACGGCCTCCCCCACCCCTGAGAAAGAGGCACATGCCAGGTGGGCTGTGGAGGCCTTTATGAGCCATTTCTGCAGCCTGGAAGCATGCAGAGCCTGGAAGCATGCGGCCTGGAAGCATGAAGCCTGGAAGCATGCAGCCTGGAAGCATGCAGCCTGGAAGCATGCAGAGCCTGGAAGCATGCAGCCTGGAAGCATGCAGCCTGGAAGCATGCAGCCTGGAAGCATGCAGCCTGGAAGCATGCAGCCTGGAAGCATGCAGCCTGGAAGCATGCAGCCTGGAAGCATGAAGCCTGGAAGCATGAAGCCTGGAAGCATGCAGCCTGGAAGCATGCAGAGCCTGGAAGCATGCAGCCTGGAAGCATGCAGTCTGGAAGCATGCAGCCTGGAAGCATGCAGAGCCTGGAAGCATGCAGCCTGGAAGCATGCAGCCTGGAAGCATGAAGCCTGGAAGCATGCAGAGCCTGGAAGCATGCAGCCTGGAAGCATGCAGCCTGAAAGCATGCAGCCTGGAAGCATGAAGCCTGGAAGCATGCAGAGCCTGGAAGCATGCAGAGCCTGGAAGCATGCAGAGCCTGGAAGCATGCAGCCTGGAAGCATGCAGAGCCTGGAAGCATGCAGCCTGGAAGCATGCAGAGCCTAGAAGCATGCAGCCTGGAAGCATGCAGAGCCTGCAAGCATGCAGCCTGGAAGCATGCAGCCTGGAAGCATGCAGAGCCTGGAAGCATGCAGCCTGGAAGCATGCAGCGTGAGCGTGAGGGAGGGAGCTGCTGTTCTCAGAATGCAGCGGGCCCTGCTCCCCTTGGCCACAGAAGGCCGGGCACCCATCCTGCGGCCCTGCCCTTAGTTCTGCAGGGTCCTACCGTCCCCCCCCCACACACACACATACACACAGGTGGGGCGGCAGCTGCCTGCCTGTCCTGGGTATTTTAGGACAAGGTGAGGAAGGCAAAGGAGCTTCGCACCACCTTTCCCCAGGCGCGATAATTATTCCTGTTTAAAAAAGGAAATGGAGGAAAAAAAAAAAAAGGAAATGAAGAGAGGCTCGCGGCAGGTGGGAGCAGGAAGAACCTGTGACTCCTGTCCCATTTCAGACATGGCCGCCACCCTGCACGCACGGAGCCGGCCTGTGCCTTCCTTCTCTACTGGGGCTCCGTAGGAGGGCATGGGCTTGTTCAGAGTCTCAGGACAGCCTGAAGCTCACAGACTCCGTGTGCAGAACTGGAAAGCCTGAGACTGGAGAGACGAAGGGGGTGAAGGCACAGGCCTGGCCTTGCATACTGCTGGACCCGCGCTGCGGGCGGTCCCGAACGCTGCCAAGAATAGGCCTAAGGCCACTAGGTGTAGCCCAACCCTAGAATTTGAAAGCGTGGCTTTTATTTTTTTTTTTTTATTCATGTATTTATTTATTTATTTATTTTTGTTTATTGGTCACACCCAGCGATGCTCAGGGGCTACTCCTGGCTCTGCACTCAGGAATCACTCCTGGTGGTGCTCAGGGGACCATATGGGATGCTGGGGATCCAACCCGGTCGGCGGCGCGCAAGGCAAACGCCCCTACCCATGGTGCTATCTCCCATCCCGAAAGTGGGAGATGGCTTTTAATGGTCTTTAATAACCTGCATGTGGTATTTGTACTGTATCTGGGTCTCCCGGCTGCTATTTTTTTGTTTGTTTGCTTGTTAGTTTATTTGTTTGTTTTGGGGGCCATACCTGACAATACTCAGGGCTTACTCCTGGCTCTGCATTCAGGAATTACCTGCTCAGGGGACCATATGGGATGCCGGGATCGAACCCAGGTCGACTGTGTGCAAGGCAAACGCCCTACCCTCTGTGCTATCGCTCTAGCCCCTTCCCTGGCTGTTGAATACCATAGACTGTGGCGAAAGTCACAGACGTCCACTGTCCCGGGAAGATGAGACGCTGGAGCGTGATGCCCCCTGAAGCGCTCCGGGGAGAAGTCGAGCCTCTTCCCGCAGCTGCCGGGGGCCGCCAGAGTCAGGGCAGGAGGGGCTTAATCTTCAACTCACTATACCCTACTCGTCTGTTTCTTAATGTATTTCTTTTCTGGTGCTTTATGTACTTGGGACCTGGGAGTCAGAAATCGGAATTGAAGCCAGAAGTCCTTGTTCTCAGGGACTCTCAACCCCACTATCCAGATGCTCCAGTGATAAATCAGGAACAGGAGGGTGTGTGTGGGGGTGGGTACAAGGGCAAGCACTAGCGTCTTGAGGCCTGTGCTAGCATTCACCATCCTGAGCCGTGACCCCCTCCGGAGGGCGAGACCATAGTCCGCCACTGCTCCATAGACACTGCAGGAACCTAGGACAGAGGGAGGGTGTGATCCAGGAAGGCTTCCTGCAGGAGGGGCTGCTGCCAGGAATCTGAAAAGAGTGTTCAAAGGACGTGGGGTGAGGGGATACCCCAGGTGGAAGGAGACAAGAGGGAGCTGAGAGCTGAAGAGAGATTCAAACAGGGGGAGACCAAGCCTGCTGGGGGCTTCTCAACAGCGGAGTGACCAGCCCAGCTCCACCTTGGAAAATGAGGGAGCCCAGCTGCTCCTTGCTCCCTAAGGCGCTGTGGAGACACCTGGAAGCGGCACGGAGGAAGAGAAGGGAGCTCCTGGCCACCAGTGGGTCGCTGCTCAACACCTGCCATCCCCAGAGCTGGCTGGATCCTGTCTCATCGACATTGGCTGCGCTCTGGGTCCGAGCGAGCCAGGGGCCCTGTCTGAGCCCATTGACCAGAACCCCAGTGAAGGGCACCTTTCCAGGGTCTGTCTCAAACTCACCAGGTGCTTCTGTGCCACGCCTGGGCTTTATCCAGGCCACACTGTGCCCCCGCCGGCAGGTTCTCAGAGCAGCAGGGACAGACCCAGCCTCCCTTTCCAGGTACCACTCAAGTGCTCAGACAGAAGTGTGTGCGCACCCCAGATGCTGCCGTGGGGTGCAGCCTGCCCCAGCCGCGCCCAGGCCTGGTGAGAGAGGGCAGGCACCTCCATGCCAACCCGCTATGGGTAAAACTGCAAAGGGCGAGAGGGGGCAGTTCTCCCAGCAGAACTCCCCTGGGAGGGGGTTCTGGCTGTCCCCTGTGCCCTGTGCTATCTCTCGGGTCCGCAGATGCCTTGGAGGGGGAATTCAAGGGTTCCAGGAGCTGGTGACTACCCCTAACGCTTGCCTTCCTCCACCCCCCCCCTGCCCCGCGCCCCGAGTTCTGTTCCCTGCTCTCTGAGCCTCCCCCGCCTGGGGGTGACCCTGGGGGCTGTGAGGACTGCCCAGCGCCTTCCAGCCGTGCTCCGGCTCTGTGGCATCCTCGGCCCTGTCGCCCCGGAGCTGTGCTGCCTCGGCCCTGTGCGCGACCCTCTCGGAGCCTCTGCTTCCCAGGGGACTGGTGTGACCGCGGCCCACGCCAAAGTGGGTGGAGCGCGCCGAGAATCCCCGCAGGGCCGGGCGGGGGCAGAGGCGGCGGGACCGGGCGGCGCGGCGCGGGTGCGAGCGGGCAGGGGCGGGGCCTGCGCGCCCCCGCCCCGGCTTTCCCCGGCTTGCGGGAGCGGCGCGGCGGGGAAACGGAGTCAGCGGCGGCGCGCGTGGCCTTTGTCTGCGCGCGCCCTCCCGGCGGGCGCGGGGATGGCGGCGGCGCGCGGCCAGGCTGCGGGCCGGCGCGGATGGCGGGCGGCGCGGGCTGGGCGGGCGCCCCCGCGGCTCTGCTGCGCTCCGTGCGCCGCCTGCGCGAGGTGTTCGAGGTGTGCGGCCGCGACCCCGACGGCTTCCTGCGCGTGGAGCGCGTCGCGGCGCTCGGGCTGCGCTTCGGCCAGGGCGAGGAGGTAAGGGGGGAGCCGCGCCCCGATTCCCCGCAGCCCGCGCCCTTCCCCCTGCGGCGGGGCGCGACCCCGGGGTCCCCGAAACCGGTCGGATCCCTCTTTCCGCCACCAGCGCCCCGGCGGATCCTGGGGGGGGGTGCTCTGCTTACTCCCCTCCCCTGCCGGGGGCCCCTCTCTCCCCCCTGCTCCCCTCTTTGCGGTTCCGGCGTTTGGGCACGCGCCGCTGTCAGATTCGGGCTCCGGCGCCCCCTCCCTGTGCAGGGTGTGTGTGTGGGGAGGGGGAAGAGGTGTGCGTCCCGCTGGGCCTTGCCAAGGGGGTAGAGGACCCCTGGGGTGCGGAAGGGTGGAGTTGTCTGCGTGCCCAGAGCCCAGTGACCCCCTGTCATGCGGGCGACACAAGCCTGCCAGACAGAGCCCGGCAAAGCCCCAGCTGAGGGGTGTTTCCTGCGGGGACCCGCATCTGTTGGGGGAAGGAAGGAAGCTCAGTGTGGGTTGTTAGCAAGGGCCCCTAAGGAACGGCAGTAAATGCCCAGCGACACTGGTGACCTCTCCTGCCTGGGGACCGGGTGAGCCGGAGCAGGAGAGCGTCATCCACACCCTCCTGCTCCGGTCCTCGCGTTCCCCGGGTACAGAAACCCTGAGCAGTGAGTCTCCACGGGCCGGTGGCCTTGGGCTGTGCATGGGGCGTTGGGGGACCCTGGACCTCAACTGGGCACTGCCAGGGGCAGCTGGGACCCAGATCATCAGGCAGGGGGGTGGCCAGACCCTGTGGATTCTTGTCTTCCCTCAGCCCGTCAATGACAGCTTAGGACCTCTGGGGAAAGGGGCGCCCCAGAACTCTCTGGAAGGAGTGAGCCAGCCGCCCCCTCACCCCAGGCTGAACAGCTACTGCCCAGCACAGCCTTTCCCCTCCGCCCCATGTTCTGGGGCCAGCCCTGCCGGTCACTGTCCGTGGGCTCCTCCACAGGGACTTAGGGGCTCCCTGTGTCACAGCCTTTGAAAACAGGCCTCCCCGTCTCCTCTCTCCAGGCCACACTCCTGGCGACCCGGGCCCTGTTATACCACGTCCTCCCTCCAGGGCTCAAACCTCTGTTTTCTGGCCCTGGAGCTGTTATCCATGCTCCATAATTATGTGACTCAGTTTTCCCTGGAATAACCCCGATTCGGGCCAAGAGAACCCCAGGAACAGTTCAGCCCCTGCGCCTCACACAGGTGGCTCAGTGGACAGCTGCCTTTTGGGCAGAGCCCCCACTTTCCACTTGTTAAGTTTTTGTTCTTGAAACACCGCCCCTTCCCGCAGTCATCTCTACCAGGGGCCAGAGCGGTAGTACAGCAGCTGGGAGCGTGTCTTGCCCTCGACCATCCCGGTTTCCATCCTTGTCATCCTATGTGGCCCCCAAGTCCACCAGAGGTGATCCCTAAGCGCAGAGCCAGGAGTAAGCCCTGAACACATCCGGGCATGTCCTTCCCCCTCCCCAGAAGAAATCTCTGCCAACCTGGGATTCCTCTCTGTCCTGGAGAAGGGTCAGCGGTCTCTTTCTTTCAGTTTCTTTTTTTTTTTCTTTTTTTTGCTTTTTTTGGGTCACACCTGGCAATGCTCAGGGGTTACTCCTGGCTCTGCACTCAGGAATTACTCCTGGCGGTGCTCGGGGACTATATGGGATGCCGGAGATCAAACCCGGCTGGCACAGGCCAGCTGCATGTAAGGCAACGCCCTACCTGCTGGGCTATCGCTCCAGCCCAGTTTCTTTCTTTTTTAAAATACAATCTTTCATTGTTACGAAACAGTTCATTTGTATATGATGCAGCAAATTAGAAACATGGGCAAGCAAAGAGTATTCCGGGAGCCCCCGTGACTCCTTGATCGCCTCCTCCTAGAGAGATTCCTCCACATCTGTGTAGATCGTCTCCTTCAGATGAGATCATGCTGTGCACACTGTTTTGTAACCTGAATTTTCCCCCAGTAAATGATCAGCACTTTTCTGCTTCAGTAAGTTCTCATTCCATCTAGCACCTAGAGCCCTTATGCAGATTTCCATATTCAACCCCCAAAGCGTCCGTTTGGGCTGTTTGTCTGGCACCGTTTTCCTCCCCAGAACAGCACTGTGTGCCCGTTGTTTGGCTGTTACATCTTGCTTACTCCAAGGCATTTAAAATACTTTTTTTAGTAACTGGGTCTTGTTGAAGAGATGGGGCCTGTGTCTGATTCTCGAAGCCTGTCACTCGGTGCCTTTTCCTATGACATTTCATCTGGTTCACTTCCTCCTGTGCGTCAGACTGTTGGGAGCTTTTCAATGTACCTCCTTCTGCTGCCTGCAAAGGGGGTTGGAGAAGTGGGTGCCTTGCATTTGAGTCTCCTGGGCTGCTCCCAAACTCGGGCAGGACCATGGACAGAGCCCGGCGGCCTGACTGGAGCTGAACCCTTCAGCCTGTTGACCCGGACTCAGAGTTTACAAAGCCTGCTGGTTCCAGACTCTGTCCCTGTGTGTCATTACAGAAGGGGGCTGTCCTGTCCCCGCTGGCAGGGAATCCTTACTAAATGGGTTCTACCAAGTTTCTATTTGGTTTGTTTAAAAAAAAAATTAAGCTTCACCGTTGGGAATCCAGCTCACTGGTGCGGGAGGGTGAAAAATAGATTAGCAGTGCGGTTCGGGAAATTTCTGCCTATTCACATTTTACCAACGCTTCCCCGCCCCCAAATGCCTGTGATACCAGAACCGAATGCTTGGCACCATTAGACACAATTGATCTCAAAGCATAAAATAGCTACCTGTGGGATTACACAAACGTGCATGAACGACTAGGAAACTCTATACTGAAGAAAGTGCAGTGACTTGTGTTGAGACCTGCCCGAGTGTCCAAGTTCAGATGTTCGCTGGATTGGTCCTTGACAAGTATCGTCTGGTCTGGGAAAAGAGGGAAGAGCAGCCTTACAGGGAAGAAACCTGACCAGGCTGTGTCAGACTGGCCCCAGGGCCATCGGTGGGGCTGTGTATGCCATACAGCGAGTTTGTGACCTTGGTATGATGAGGTGGGATGTGCCTTTTACCTCCCCAAACCCATCACCCCCAGCATCAGACAGGCCCCAACTGAGGGACATTTCACCCTCATTTCACCTGCCAACAGGTCTCAGAATTCTCAAGGTCATGAACTGGAGAGGTGGTGCAGTAGGTAGGGTGTTTGCCTTGCCCGCCAGGAGTGATCCCTGAGCATAGAGCCGGGAGCACGTCACATGTGGCCTCTAAACAAAGCTTTTTTTTAAAATTAAAATTGTCAAGGTCATCAAAACCAAAGTCTGAGAAATTGCCACCACCGGGCAGAGCCTAAGGGGTTGTGGCAGCTCTGCGTGGGGCTGGAGTGGGAATTAGGGTTCACCCCAGGTGTGGGAGTCAAGTATAGGCTTGAGTAATGATGCTTTCTGCATGTTAGGTTGGTCCCCCAAATCCCCTCATTTTATATTTTTTTTGCAAGGGGAGCCGCATTCTGCAATGCTCAGGGGTTCCTCCTGACTTGGTTTTTTTTTTTTTTTTTTTTTTGGTCACACCCGGCGAAGCTCAGGGGTTAATCCTGGCTGTGCACTCAGGAATTACTCCTGGCGGTGCTCGGGAACCATATGGGATGCCGGGGATCGAACTCGGGTTGGCTGCGTGCAAGGCAAACGCCCTACCCACTGGACTATTGCTCCGGCCCCTGACTTTGTACTTAGGAATTACTTCTGGCAGTGCTCAGGGAACCATATGGGATGCTGGGAATCGAACCCAGGTTGGCCACTTGCAAGGCAAACGCCCTACCCGCTGTGCTATCGTCCTGGCCCCCTAAGACCCCTTGTTTATTGACTTGAAATGAGAATAGAAAAGACGGGTTTGGATGGACACACACGCACTGTCGTGGTGAGACGATTTGCTTGTCCTTGGAAGGGGCGCAGAGTGCTCACCCTGCACCATCCCCAAGGCAGGCAGCAGCCCCCTGGCAAGCCCAGCACCCGAGTCCATGCGCCTCTCCTGACTCTCGCCTTTTTAGCCTCTAACCTCTCCAGGCCTGCATTTGCTCATTCTTGAAACGAGGGAGAAAATAGTCCCTATTCCTCTGGGCTGCTGTGGGCCTCCAACCAGGGAGTAAGTGTGAAGTGCTTAGCCCAGCGCCCACACAGAGCTAGCACCTTTCACTCAATATCAGACAAGCTTCTGCTGGCAGCATTCTCTAAACGAGCCACTGGAGAACCTGTCCTGAACTGGGGTGTCTGAGGGTTCGGCTTGAAATCTGCTCCCAGCAGCCCAGCTAATGGACTCAAATGGGGGAGCACATGCTAGGGACCCCCAGACCAAATCTACTGCTAGGCGTGGCCTCCTTTATGCTATTGGGTGAGGTCCTGATGGCCATCAATAGTTCCAGGCCCAGAGCTGGACCACTGGGGCCACATGTGACCACACTGTGTGTTCCTGGCAGTGGTCTCAGGGCCCCTGAGCATTGTTGGGGAGGCCCCTCTCAAAAAAATGCAAAACTCTGAGGCCAGGTTTTGGTCTTCTTCCACTCACCTACTTGTCCACCCTTGGGCTTCCAGCCCCTCTTGCTTCTGTTCAACCATGTGACACTTGACAGCAGAGTTTGGGGGCCACCTTCCCTGTTCTGTAATCTTCTCCCGGGGCCAGTGTGAAACACAGGCCATTCTTCTTCCTAGGATTAGAAACTAAAGTAGTTGAGCTGTGTCTCTGCCAGTGGCTACCACGTGTGACCATTTCCAGATCATACAGGGTTCTGATCCCTGAGTAGGGGGCTTGTCCTTCCTGCCAAATAGGGAGCTTCATCCCAGCACCTCGGAGGGTCGCAGTTGAAGGCCAGACCTTGGCAACTTGGAGAGAGGGCTAATAAAAGCTGAAAGTGGGGAGGGGGCCTACCTGACGCTTAGACTGCCCTAGAACAGGTCTGCCAGCAGTGAAAGCTCACTCATCCCAAAGCAGGGAGCTTTAGACAGACGAGGACCTGACCCTCGTACAGGGAGCTGAGATCTGACTCCTAGACTGCAGAGCCTTGAGCTTTCCATTCGCGACCCCCTTTCACCTGAAAAAATGCAGTGCAGGGAAGTTGCTGCCAGAAACACCTGGAGGTGATTTCTTTTTTTAATTTTTTAACAAAGTTGTTCATATTAATTTGTTACAGACATTTAATGTTCCAACACTAATCCCACCACCATTATTTCCAATTTCCCTAATGTTTGTTCCTTAAAATTTTATTTTATGGGCCAGAGTGATAGGACAGCAGGTAGGGCGTTTGCCTTGCCCATGGCCGACCTGGCTTCACACCCGGCATCCCATATGACCCCCCAAGCACTCTCAGGAGTAATTCCTGAGCGAAGAGCCAGGAGTAACCCCCTGAGCATTGCCGGATGTGACCCAAAAAAGCAAAAAAATTCTTTATTTTATATTGCTTATTACCACGTGCCAGTGATAATAAGCACTTTGGGCTACACTGGCATGTGATAGGGTCAAATGGAAATGTTACTGGCACTCGCTCGAGCAAATCAATGAATAACGGGATGTCAAGTGATCAAGTGATTGCTTATTATAAATAATTTGCTAAAAATCAACAAGAAATATTTCTTTAGAAGAAAGTTAGTGAAGATGGTTAATTCTCACTATGGAGCCATTAGGTCCTTGTATAAGAAATTGCAATATGTTGTCATAGGACAGGCAGTGTATGTTTATATTTTGTTATTGGTTGCCTTCTAATTTACATGCCATTAAATGTGGTGTGCTACTCGACTTATCAATATTGTAGAGTCTGAGACATTGTACAGTCGCAAATGCTGCTGTGTGCTTCAGGAATTACAAAATGTTTAACAGGGTGATAAAGCTGGAATTAAACTATTAGCTGGATGGTGGCTTTGGGGCACTGGCATGACTGCCGGGCCTTCTGGAAAAACGGGAAATGGGGGGAGGTAGCCCATCCCCGACTCCATGAAAGCCTGGAGATTTCAGTCACAAAATAAATCCACATACCTGAGTTTTTCAGCAGGTATCTTGTTGAGTAACAAGATACTCAACAAGATACTCAACAGAAAAACAAGTTTTTGGGGCCGGAGTGATAGCCCAGCAGGTAGGGTGTTTGCCTTGCGCGGCTGGCCCATGCCGGCCCGGGTTCGATCCCCGGCATCCCATATGGTCCCCCGAGCACCGCCAGGAGTAATTCCTGAGTGCAGAGCCAGGAGAAACCCCTGAGCATTGCCGGGTATAACCCAAAAAAGCAAAAAAAAAAAAAAAAAAAAAAAAGAAAAAGTTTTTCTGAATGGGGCTCGTCTAAGCAGTGCAATCAGGCTTGGTGAACATAGTGGCGATTGTGGAGTGTGAGGGTTTCCAAATGCTGGGGCTATGTTTGGGTGGGTGAAAGCACCCATGGATGAAGCACCCATCCCTCTCGGGGTGCTTCAGTACACTCAGCCTGGAGTTGATTTTTAGTTAACTTGTGGTCCTTTTGTGTTCTGAAACCTTTTACCAGTGCCAGACATTTCATGTCTCCCACATTCAATAGGGTCAAACTTGCAGTTTACATGCTAGATCCTAGGGCTCCATCTGCTGCTTACCCTCCCCAGCCGAGCACCAGCTATCCATGCAGTAACAGCCCTTTGTGCCTTCACTTTCTGTCCATCCACCCATCTGTCCGTTCATCCATCCACCCACCCTTCCCACCAGCCTCTCTAGCCATCCATCCATCTCCCCTCCCATATGTGTATCTACCATCCAGATCCTGAGATGGGGACAGCCTGTTTAGGGTGTGACAAGTGGCCATGTGTGGTGAATGCAGGGAGGGCTGAGGTGGGGCCCAGAGGGTGACCTTCATGGGCCACAGGAGCTGGAGTGGTCCAACTGCTCAAGGGTTGGAGATGCTGCCCTCCTTTCTTTCCTTTTGGGGGTTCACACCCCGGGATGCTCAGGGGTTACTCCTGGCTCTGCACTCAGGAATCACTCCTGGCAGTGCTCAGGGGTCTATAGGGGATGTCAGGGATTGAACCCAGATTAGCCGTGTGCAAGGCAAATGCTTTACTTGCTGTACTATCGCTCCAGCCCAGTGTGAGCAGTTTCTATCTCTCACTTCTCATATGGGTGGCAGGGCCTGGCATGGACCGAGGCCTTTCTGAAAGTGGAAGTCCAGATCATTCTAAAGGCATTATAGGGGCTGGGTAGTAGAGCATGTAAGGCGCTTGCTTGCATGAGACTGACTCTGTGACAATCCCTGTACCCCACATGGTCTCCCGATCCCCTCAAGAGTTATCCCTGAGTGCAGAGCTGGGAATAAACCCCTGAGCACTGCACGGTGTGATCCCCCACCCCCACCCGGAGCAATTCCTGAGTGCAGAGCCAAGAGTAAGGCCTGAGCACCACCTGTGTGGGCCAAACCTCAAATAAAGGGTGGGAGGAAGTGATCACAGTGAGGCCCGAAATGAAACATCAGTTCAAAGCTTCTCTTGTCTTTCTAAGATCTGGAGTGGTCCAGGCTCAGGGGCCCAGCTGTGCCTGGCAGGAACTCTCAAGTGGATTTGTCACCTGCAGTCCGCTGTTCCCTGTGCCAGCAGGCAGACGACATCTTGGGGAGGTGTGTGCCCCACAGGAGCCAAGGTCTCCATGCCAGGGGCCCGCCACCACCTTTTTTGCCCGAGTCAGGCCTTCCCTCCACTTCCCATGTGATGAAGGAGCCCCTAACGGGCTTTTTCCGGCTCTGATTTGCTGCCAGACACCTTCCCCAGTGCTCTGGCATCCTGGGCATGCAGCAAAGACCAGGCTTCAGCCTGCCACTGTGCCTGTACCTAGCCACGTTCTGCGTCTCACAAGCAGGGCACTTTCAGAACAGGGGTTACACTTGTCTACCTGGCCAGCAGGCCCGGCCCGTACTCCTCCAACTGAAAACCACCTCTTGACCGCTGGTGACACATGTGGGCACTGTCATAAGTGTGTGGCAGTCCCACTGAGTCGGGGTGTCTGGGGTCCACCTCTTCTGTTCTCTTATGGTTCTCCAGAGTGCATTGCTCCCAACTTCAGATTTGGGGCTTGGGGTCATCCGAGCAAGGAGGGGGTCTTTCCCTGGGGTGGCTCAGCCCGCTCCCAAAGGAGACCTTGGTTCACGCCAGGTAGAAGGGCTAGGGTTGGGGGCTGGTGCAGGCGTGGAGATAGGTGAGTCCCTCAGCCTGGCACTGGGAGAACCCCCCCAACACAGACCCAGACTGCATGCTAGGACTCCTCAGAGAGAAGGAGACCCCAGCTGAGGAGGGGAGAGGGAAATAAACGGAGTCACTCCTGGTGGGCTCAGGGAACCATATTGCGCTGGGCTCCCAGGGCTATCCACTGTGCTCTCTCCCACCCTGTAGATCCGGCTCTGATGATTTTCACCAAAGGGGATTTTTGATCAGATGTTTACATATTTTTTAAATTTTTATTGTTTTGGGGCCGGAGTGATAGCCCAGCGGGTAGGGCGTTTGCCTTGCCGCGGCTGGCCTGTGCCGGCCCGGGTTCGATCCCCGGCGTCCCATATGGTCCCCCCGAGCACCGCCAGGAGTAATTCCTGAGTGCAGAGCCAGGAGTAACCCCTGAGCATTGCCGGGTGTGACCCAAAAAGCAAAATAAAATAAAATAAAATAAAATTTTATTGTTTTGGGGCCAAACCAGTTGTACTTAGGTCTTACTCTTACACTCAGGAATTACTCCTGGTGGGCTCGGGGGACCATACGGGGTCTTGGGCATTGAACCTGGGTCAGTTTAGTGCAAAGCAAGCGCCCTGCCCTCTGTACTATCTCTCCAGTCCCGGATCTTTATATTGTTTTTAAGTCAACTCACATTTCAATTATTTTTTCAATGCTATTCGTTGTTTCTTGCTATTACATTCCTTTGTGTATGTGTTGATTGTATTTTATTCCTCAAAATTATTTCTACATTTGAATATTTCTTTTTTATTATATATTTTTTGTTTTTCTGGATCACACCGGCAATGCTCAGGGCTTACTCCTGGCTCTGGACTCATGAATTAACTCCTGGCAGTGCTCAGGAGGAACCGTATGGGATGCCAAGGATCGAACCCAGGTCAGCTGTGTGCAAGGCAAATGCCCTACCATTGAACTACCGCTCTGGCCCTGTTTTCTGTTTATTTATTTGAGAACTTTGGCCACACCCGGCAGTGCTCGGGGTAGCTCCCAGCATTTCCTGGGGATCCGTGCAGTGCTGGGGATGGAACCTGCGTTTTCTGCGTGAAAAGCCTGTGCTCAGGCTTTGGTGTTATCTTCTTTATCATATCTGCTTTATTTTCAACTTCACTCACCGTTTCTTTAATTTTTAGGAACTTCCCAACTTCAGCATGAATACACTATTTTGTTTATCACTCCGATTTGTAAAACTATTAACTTTCACCAACTTGAGGTTAATTGTGAGGTATGTTCAATGTTCATTTGTATTTGTAATTTGTGTTTATCTCTAAGTCCTAAGTTCCATTTTTTTTTAAGTTTAGTCCTAAGTTCCATTTTTTTTCTTTGCAACCCTCCTGGGTTTTGATTTTTTCCTTTCTGTTCCCCCACCCCCAACATTCTTCATTTAGAAATGTTCAGATGCTGAAGGCTGAAAGAATACGTGAACATCCCCTCCTCCTCCAAGATTCATAATGAACAAACACTTGGCGGCCTTTGCTTTTTTCTCTTTCACTCTCTTGTTGCTGATCTGTTTTGCTGTCAGCCACCTCCTGTAGTGGGATTTCGCTTTGCTTCAATGATCTCCCTCTCCAGTAAACACTGGGTGTGAGACGAGAAGCTCCTGCCTTGCTTCCCGCTGGTGTCACATCCCTCAGTATCCCACATTGCTGTAGTCCGATGTCAGTCCACACTCACAATTCCCCACAGTGACTCTCTAACTGCTTCCATCTTGCTTTTCTCTTTTTTTGGTCTCAACGTTTTTTATTGTTACGGGAGAAAGTTTGACCATGTCACATCTAACACTGGGGTAAGAACCCAAATTCCTTCTTTCCTTATTACTGCACTGATAGGATCATCCCTTTTTAACAATAGTTTGCTGGTGACAAGAACTAAGCTTATCCTCCATCGTAGCCCATCTCTTCTCTGGAACAGGCTAGTGTTGTATTTATTTATTGTTTTATTAATTTATTTTATTGTATTA